>CM073761.1:86557745-86807745 GCA_037127475.1 Arma custos | reverse complement strand
ATGGAATGAGATTCAAAGCAGTTTTTTTTTTGTTTTGTTTTTTATATTATGATAATATATTGTTATCGTATTTATTATAGTTACCGTAGTTATTAATGGCTTTGCAACAATATTATTCATTCAGCTATGATCAATTTCGTGTTTGGCTTTCTCTATGAAACAATCGCTTTTGACAGAGAATATAAAATAGATTTAATATTTATAATGGAGCCATTGATTTAAATTTATTAATAATGCTTGTATTTTCTTTGTTATTTATTTTCCAGGAGTAGACTTCATTGTATAAATAATTATATGTGAAATGGAATTAAGAATAATAAAAATGCAATAGGTGTTATTTATGTAGAAGTATAGAATTATAATACGTCCATTACAATAATTAAAATATGAACTACTTTACATGTTGTTGTTAATTTATTTTTTATTTTGCTAATTTAAAAAATAAAAATGAAGATGGCCTCGTGACCTTCTAAATTGACTTGGTTATTTGAGTACTATCTGTGCTGTTTCTCTATTGTCTTTATCTATGCCAAGATGTAGCATTGCTGCCATTTACTTGTTGTATGGTTATAATACAGTTATATATTTAAATGAATAAATTAATGAAAATAAATAAATAATTTATCTAACCTAAACACCAGATGGTGATACTATAAAAAGAAAACGTTCAAGAAACCCCGGCATACAAGCGAGATAGGACCTCTTATCATCCATCACAGCCTTACTTAAGAACGGCCCACAAAGTGATTCACCCAAACTTCCTGTACCTGTATAATTAATATCTTCCACTTCTTCGGTACAGGAAAAGAAAGAAAAAGTCTACTAGTCAATAATTTAATTAACCCCTAAGAACAAGATAAAGCTGTCTTGTATTTTTTATTCGTACAAGTCATATATTTTATTTATTTTAAAATTAAAAATGGGTAAAATAAACTACAAAGCTTGCACATACATAAAACTTCATCTTGGTGCAGATAACGAGATGTAATTGGTCAAAATAAGTATATATTGTTTCTTACTTTTTTTTTTATTGGAATAGTTTTTCGGCAATTATTCCGCAGGTTGTCGCTTCGAGTTGAGTCACAAGTTTTAACTTTTCATTTGTTCCCCTTTTAATATTTTCCAAAAATACAAGTTATCATGAGTTTAATATAGAAAAGAGAATATAATTATGGGAAATGTGTATATTTCGGTAACCATTTCATCTAGAAATGAACGTTTTAACAAACAAAAGTCATCTATATTTGGAAATATCGGTTGACAAATTTATTTCTTATTTAATGAATACCGAAATCTATTCATTACCCGTAATTAATTACACTCTCTTTTCCACACTGAAGCTCATGATAACTTGTATTTTGGAAAATATTAAAAATAAAACGAATAAACAATTAAAATTTGTTGTAATTCAACTCGAAGCGACAACCTTTTATTTATTTGAATATAAAAAAATACGTAAAATAAACAATAAAGTTTGCCCATCCATAAAAATTCATCTTGAGATATGCGATCTAGAGAGTCGAAATAATGTATCGTTTTTTTCTTAATTTTTTTTTACAGCAGTAAAAGTTATTTCGACTGTTTAACCACTCATATGACGGTGTAGTCAATATTTTAGAAGTTATTAATGACTTTTTGTATTTTCTAGTCATAAAACAAAATAAAATCACTTTTTGGGATCAAGTGTTCTAAATGGCACATTAAGAGAAAAAAATAAGTCCACAACTCCATAATTTAACGAAGAACTAAATAAAGATAAAAATTTCTTGTATTATTTTATATTTAGTATATAAATGTTATATAAAGAAAGTATTTAAATTTAAAAAAAAGATAACATAAAATAACAGTAGGTCGAAACGTCGGCACACATTAAATATAAGTCTTGTACTTATTTGGTGTTGTTTTTTTGACTGCATCCCCCGACTATCTCCATTCTCCATAAAATAACAAATTTTGCTCATTCATAAAAATGGTGTAAATATTGAGATAAAGTATCGTTTGTTATTATTATTGTTTTGTTTTTTTCCTGAATGGAATAAAATCTTTAGTTATTTCGGCTGAATAACCACTCACTTTTAGGTATATTCTAGGCATACAATAAAATAAACTTTTGGGTATTAAGAATTCTTAAAAAAATGGCATAATAAATTTACAATAAAATCAAGTCTATCTCATTTTCAGATCCATAAATCTATAGATCTATAACATAGATAGTAAGGTATAAATGTCAAAACACATTGGCAAAGTTATGTTTCAAAACTTTATATGGAGAAAGCGATATGGGAATGATAAAGAGATGCAGAAAGAAATTGAGGTTAAGGGAAATGAGCATTGAAAAACCGCTGACTGCAGCACAAGCTTCCAAACTGAGTACTGCAATAGGCAAAATATTCTGTTTAGGGATTCAAGGAATTTCAAATCCGATTGTAAATAGTCCAATTAATAGGAACTTTCATCATGGAAAATATGACGATGAAATAAAAAAACCCGATTTCTCGAAATATTGGGAAAGTTTATGATGAACTGCTATTAACTTCAACATTTTTTTAAGTGCAATGTGCTTTGTAAACAACTATACATATTGTGTGTTCTTATAGTTTTTTATTTGCACTTATTTTGTTGGAAGATAGATACAATAAGGCAAATAATCAGCTAAGTGAAAAAGAAAAATCTTGTAAAATTAGGAAGCTGCTCAATTATAATTGTAAGCTCCTAATTGTAATTTCTTAATCCAAAATACACAGAATACCCGACATTAAAAGAAATTGAAAGAGAGATAGGTGAGGTAAAAAACCTTCCGAATCAAGCATACGTTGTTAACATTTGTTATTTAAACAGTTAATTGATTTTTGTTGCTAAGTATAACTTTATGCAGGTAAGTATAAAGATAATTATGTTTTAATTAAAAAGTAATGGGATGTCATTTCGTTATGACATGAAAATAAAAATTTTTAATATTTTACCTTTTTTGGGCTGAATTTCACGATTTTGATTTTTGTTGCATAAAACGGATATTTTAAACTGGATCTGTTTAATTTTTAGTAATTGTCACTATGCATATACTAATGTATTATTTGCAGGACTTACAGATATTTCAAGAGAGGAGGAACTTATACTTTGCTTCTGATTTCAGGTTCTCAAGTTTTAGTAGTTGATAATTTTATAACGCAATAGTAGACGCAAGTTTTCACTAGTATTTTAGATCACACCTACAGTAACATAAAGAAATACAAATCGTAATGAAAACGTAGCATTTCAATTAAAACTTATTCTCTCAATTCTCGTTATGCGATTTACGGTATTATATAGACAAAAACATAAGATGTTCCAATACTTTAGTTTTTTTATCTTTTATTTTTGTATTTAAAAAAAAAATATAGAATTCATCTTACATGCATACTGAGTTCCTTATGCTACTATTGTAGAGTTTACATCGTATGAATTGCATTTAAAATGTTTGATTCAGATTTTTCTATTTAATAGAACTCTATTTCTCCTCTCCCCCGACTTTATCTGATTAAACATGCTTAACATATGTAAAGTAAATAGATATAAATAAGCTTTAAAAGGCATTATAAATTATGAAAAACGTAGTTCCGTTATTGTGAACTGCATAAATTGTAAAAACAATAATTGTTTATAACAAAAGGGGACATTAAGGATTACCTCACTAAAAAAAAAATAGGAAAAACAAAGAAATCGTCCAATAACTAAAATAGAAAAAACGCCTGTTTTCCTTCAGTACATACATAAACAATGCGATTAATTCTGTTTATCCTTTGAATTGCCGACACGTGAATAGATACATTACCTTACCAGAATTTCCCAATTTTTTATAATAATAAAATTAATTTGGTCATGAAATATAATAAATAGTTCATTTATTTGGTTTTACTCTCCACCATTTTTTGTGACAGTTTGCACAGAGAACCAATTTATAATTCCTAAAAGAACTTTATTTTTAAATAAATGACCCCTAAAGAGGATCAAAATAAAAATGAATATTAATTGAAAATGATATAATTAGATAAAACCCACTGAAACAAGGAAATAAATAAAATTTTTGATAAATACTTTGAAATCATTTTTTTTTTAAATCAATATTTTTAAATCATACTTTGGGACATCTCAACTCGGAATCATTAATTAGACCGATAAGTTTATTTCCTGATTCGGGCCTATAAGCGTTAATTATTATAACATCATTGAATAAATTTACGATCAGTAAAATAACAAAATAGAAATTTAATGTGCAACAAGAAAACATGAACATTACTTACCTAATTAAAATTATTAATTATTGAAAATGGTCCAATGGAAAATATTGCAATAAGGAATAAATAAAAGACTAAATATATGAATAAATATAAATATAAATAAATAAAGTTAACATAGGACTGTTCCAATAGAAAAACATATACAGTTGCCTATTCACAAGAAGGATAAGTCCAAGATATCTTCAGTTGCTGTCTTACCCAATTATAATCAAAAATAAATTACATGATATAACAATAACAAAAAACAATTAAGTAAATTCAATACAAATTGTGAACAGTTACAATAAGAAAAAAAACTAAAAAAGAAGAAAAAAATATTTAATAAAGAAGTTTATTGTTGTACATAATTTTAATGCTCGTTAACTAATTTTATACGGATGTATATACTAATAACTATCTTTAATGTGAAGAAAAAATAATGAAGAATTATTTTTATAAAATTGCATTTGTTATGATAAACTAATCTACTAATTATTTGGCAGTTAACAAGTTTCAAAATCAACATATTTGAAATATTGTTGACCAAATGAATTTCTAATTAAAAATTTATGCTTATATTGAAATAACATTAATTGTTAATTGATTAAAAATATAAAATTATGTTAATTTGTCATAAGATAAGAAATAATTTTTTATTTAATTTTTTTTTTCAAAAATGGAGTTCTCTTACTTCAAAAATCAAAGGCACATATAATGAATAGTGCATGAGAAATAACTTTGTCTTAAATTACGAATCAACAAGAAATGCACACTAATAACTGAATAATTATTTGGGATAGTTTAACTCAATCTATTTATGCTATACTTTAAACTTTTTATCTATATTACACGCTAGAGATAAAATGATGACAATAATTCACAATTATCTCGGAATTCTAATGTATGGAAATAGCTCAGTGTAGTAAACTATCCTCATATCATCTAAGGCTTACATAAGAGTTTCTTATTTATTTCATTGTTTTCGTTTCGGTTCTCGTAGCTGTTCTAAATAAACATTGCTCAACGAAAACGGTTAACGATCATAACAATAGATAAATACTCACTATTGTAGATTTCCCGGTGATCAGGATGAATTCTCAAAATCAGGAAACACAAATTAAACTTTGTTTATCACTATACGAATAAGAAAACAAAACAAGTGCGAAAGGAATGTGCCTCGTCGGCGGGCAAGGAGATACTGAATATCACCAGCGTCGTACTGGTAACTTGATAAGACAAAGAAGCCGCTCTGATACCATACAGCTGTGTCCACGCACACACACTCACACACACCTCAGAGTGCCATTGTTTACATTTTGGTTTTTCTATTTATGTAAATAATGTAAATACATTTAATTTATTTATTTAACCAATCATGTATGTGAAAAACAAACAATTGTTATTAGTGTACAGGTACTGTGGAAATGCAGTACTCCTACTTTATCATATATACAGATAATATTTACTAAATCTGATCAAACTGCCAGGATATTTCAAAAATTAAGGTTCCTCCCACTCGATAACAGAATAAATAGTTATCTGACACAGTCGGTCTCGAACCTAGAGATAAGTAGTACATTGCCCTACACACTAAGCTATACCATAGGAGGCTTTAAAGGGAGAAAAAAACCCGAAAAAGTACTTCAATTTTTTTTTATTATTTAGAAATACTCAGTTGTACTTATTAAAAAAACATCTGATGTGTTCATCCCACCATATCCTTTATCTATTTTAATTAGACGCCATTTTTAAAATAACAGCATTAGGCGTAGTCTAAAGTAAAAAAATAAAATTATATAAATGTCTGTGACTGCCTATGGAATACAAACTTTGTGTTTATCCAGGGATTCTCACTATAAATTGTGAGTGCTAGAAATAGTCTGTATCAAAGCAAGTATACTAAGATGGGCTGCCTATGTAAGAAGAATGAAGGACAAAATGGCACGAAGCTGATAAAGATTGAAGAGAGAAACGAAAGAAAAAAAGGAAATGTTAACCCAAGAGGCCAAGGACCTTTAGGAAGAGTTGTGCTGCAGGATCTACAACGTTCGATACTTAACATAAATGCAGGTAACTTCTTACCAAACCTTTATAATCAATACTAGCACAAAGAAAATATTAATATAGATAATATTAAAGGAGAAAATGAAAAAAAATAATGATCATTAGCATTTGATTCTCAAAGAATGAAAAATTCCCATAGGAGAGGCATAGATTGGAGCAGGCGGAGTCAGCTGTTCCAGGACCGAGGTATATGGATCAGGCTCTACCTTAAGTATCTTCAACACTGATTAACGGTACAAGAGGAAATGATTAAAAAGATTAATAAAGTATTTAAAAATACCGTTACACTGTTTTGTATCAACCAAAAATGTCGTTAATACGACACATTATTAGAGAATTGTTATTCTGAGATTATATTCTCCAATAATATAAATATTATGCCATATTTGCTTTTAAGATATTGGCTTTAGCTAATGTCCCTATCAATATAAACAACTAAATTAAACAAATAGTTGTCTTGTGAAGTATTTAGTGAGCTGAACGATAATAGAAAATGTTCACTTAGATTAATTATTAATTTGAAAAATGGTTATTAATAAGGTAGAGATAGGGAAAAAAATCAAATATAATGATTGAAGATAGAAAGTTTGGTTTCTCTTTCTAATTGTTTATTTTTTCCCCTCTACGAAAGTTTATTTCATACCTTCTCTATCTTAAGTCCTGTTATTTATTATACAAATGTGATATCTTATAATGATATATAAAATCATAAGATAATAATTGAATTCCATATATATACATGAATAAATAATTGCCGAACTCCATTAAATAAAAATATATTGAAATATCAAAGTCAATAGTGAATAATGCAAACATATACGTCGATATAAATGCAAAAGAAATAATAATTGATATAAAATTCTTATAAAGTTATGTATAGGGCGCATACTGGACATAGGCAATAAATAAAAAAAAGACGCAAAATGAGCGTAAGTAAATTAGAGTTGATAATACGGACTGATTTCAATGAACGTTGAACCATTTTTTTTATTCCCCTAAAAAGTGATGTTTTTCACAATCGATATTTTTCATTTGTATTGGCGATATATTCGCAAACAAAACATCAAATCTCTATAATAATATAAAATAATTATGCACAGGAAATTCTTCAATAAATAAATCATTATACAATAAATATATCATTAGGGCATACACCAACAAACAACAAATATTTCACATCAATGAAGATCAAATAAAAAAAAAACTCACATCACTAGTCCAGATTGCTGACAAACTACAAGAGTTTCAATAAAATGCTTATAATAAATATATGTGCATTCATATGCATACAAATATAATACAGAGAATACTATGATTTTAACAAACCATACTCTCAAGATGAATCCTATTTAACTGAAGATATCTGGTTTTGGGTGTCTAACACGGTAAAAAGATAAAAGGGAATAGAGGTGTACGGTTCATTATATTTTTCTGATAAGGACAGGAAATTTTCCTAACGAGGGAGTGGAAAACACTTAGGAAATTTCAAAAGAGGCGGGAAATTGCGAAGTTGGAAACGAGAAACGACCATCAAAGCCGTGACTCAGATGGGAAGATAAGATAGTTGAGATTACTTGGGATTGGGCTCACAGATAGCCAGCGCCGCCCTTTCCATCCTTTAACTAACTACTAACTCAAAGGAGTTTGAAGACCCATCTTAAAAGGAAAAACAAAAACCATTATAACTATTTTCGAAGTATGGTTACATTGATTAAAACTCTGAAAACTAGGATTTATTTGTCAGTTCGCACCCACCTGACTGTAAATGACAATGTGCAATTCAACCGTTATCGAGAATTCGATAAATTAAGCTCAACAATAATGAAATAAATGGTAATGGGTCTCATAGCAAATCTAATCCTAAAAAAATGTCCCTATTAACATGTGCCACCATATGAAGTCTTGAGCGGTTTTACTATTCCAAAAGAACGTGCTCTTTTAAGTAAAATTTGTTTCAGGTTATTTAGGAAAAATTTCTCTGGAGAGGTAAAACTGAAATTCTATAAGAAATTTTTATTGCAGTTTTTTTGTTCATTTAACGCCACTTTATGCTGCTATGGCTAATCGGACGATGCTACAGTGGGAGCTCTAAATTTTGCCTATCCAGGTTTAATTAGCATAGGGATTTTTAACGAGTACCTGACATCGTACAGGCTCGGGACCCCCGTTTAACGTCCCTTCCGAAGAACGGCGTTACTAAGGATTTTTACTCCCTTAAAAAAATCCTAGGGCCACCTGCCGGGCTACGAACCCGCGATCTTGGGTTCTGTAGTTTGTTACGCTAGCCACTAGACCACAGGTGACCTTATTTTCATTGCAGTGAACAGCATATATCCAGCTCAAAATGGATTTCGCTACCTTCGATAGTAAAATTAAGCATTAAAAAAAACAATTTATGTGGGTAACCCATTCCAATAACTTTTATCGTCGAAAATTCAGCCGGGGCCCAAGATGATAAAAGCAAATTCTGCTGACATTAGGAGGGAATGTTACCCTGATTCACCTGCGATCTCACTAACAAATTATAGAACCTAATTAATTTAATATTTTCTCGATTCATACGTCATAATGAAAATCAACATTATTGCAGTTTTTGGAAGCCTAAAAGATCTCTAATCGGCTGATTACCGAATTACAGGAAATCATGAGAATGCCAATTTTAAAAGTTGTTCTTCACGGAATTCAAACACAGAGTTTGGTGCTCTACGTTTTGTATGTTACGACATTTTTCTCTGGAGTACTCAGGTCCAAGGTGTAAATTTATATATTATCATTTGGTCAAATAATTTAACCCTCTTTGATGCATAGTTCAAGAACAACATTTTTTCTAAAATTCAAAGTTCTTTTGGCAGACATGATTCCAACGGCAGAATATAAGGATTCAAAAAATGTTCTTCAGATAATGATTTTTTTTTTTTTTATCACTGGCTCCAGGGTAGTGTGATTAATATTTTTTTTTCAAAACAACCTAACACCAACTTAGGTTTTCGTTAGTAGAGACTTTCTAAATTCATGAACTTGATTCATGAAGACAACCCTTTTAAGATGTGCGTGATCTATGAGTTCTTATTTGTCTAGTTCAACGCCAAACCTAATTCTTCTTTACGATTTTTTATATATGATGATTTTAAATAATGACTTATTTCTATATCACAGATATCTTTAACAAACTAATCCAATCTCTAAATCTAAAATATTGTCGACATTCATTTCTCAAATCCCCGTACCCCTACCTACAGCACTCCTGCCAATTCTTTCTGCTTGGAAAGGCTTATAAAGTTAGATCCGTCTTGGAAGGGATTTAAATTGTTAATTAAATACAATGCTGATACTTGCAAAATAATTAGCAGTTTCGAAATGAAACCATGACTATTCCGTTTTCTGCATGAACTCTCGAAAGATTTTCTGCTTACCTTCGCTTAACGAACTCTTTCTTCAGTGTATCTAAGCAGTGAGACTAATCCACGAATTAAAATCTTCCAGTTGAAACTCTACAAAGACCAATTGAGTGATAATACCTTTTCGAGAGCATCCAACAAAATATACTTTTGCGGAAAATTTATTTATTTTTTCGTATTGGCCTACTAAAGACCACGCCATTTTAACTGTCATTATTTATTATTTATGCTTTAGAAAAAAATAAATATCTTTGTTTTAAAGAAAAAAATGGTTTTCGCATTATTTTACGATAGTTGAAGATCGTATATGTGGATGCTATGTGGATATGACTATATATATATATATATGAGGAAGAAAATAGTCCGGGTGGAGGCAATAAAATTCTGTTATACAGGGAGAACTGTTTATTTGGAATACGACGTTTCGACCCAAATTGCAGATCTTCTTCAGGGCTAAATAGTATATGTTATTTCAATATACAGTTCTCATTATATATGAGAATTTTTTTACTTCCACCCGGATCATTTTTTTTATTTATATGCATTCAATAAAACAAATGGGTTTAGTTTGCAGCATTTCGATATAATGTATAAAAATGTTTTAGTATTAAATATTCAATTAATAAATAGTTGAATATATTTGCATAGACGTGGATGTACATGTAATTATGTGAAATGTGTATACTTCGATACTCATTTCTTGATTAAATGATTACCAAAATCTACTCATTACCCATAATTACATTCTCTTTTCCTAACTAAACCTCACAATAAGTTTTCTTTTTATTTCAACAAAGATAAATTCGATGAATGGGCTAACTTATACGCCGGCACTGTTTATAAATAGACAAATATAATAAATAATTAAAAATAAATACGTTCTTTTCAGTTCATGGAATGATAATATGTACAATAAAAATGGCCAAGATTCTTCAGTATTCTACTGTTGAGGAGAAAAATTGGCTTGAGTAGGTCAGAGGAACGAAATGTGCGGGGTCACGGAGTATAACCGGTCGCTGCAACCTGAGAACCTGCCCCCATCCTATCAGCTCATTCAACAATTTTCGGCACAACATCCAACAATTTTATTTCGTCCCTTGAAATCATATGGCTCCAATTTAAATTGCATCTTTAATTGCAGAAAAAGGGATAAAGTCCGTGTCAAGATAAATACTGATGCCATTTAAAAAGAAATAATTTTAAAGAAGCTTATTTTGTGACTGAAATGCAACCAAATCGAACGTATTATACCAATATAAGATGCTATTTAATAATAAATATAATAATAAAATTGTTAGAAAATCGACCGATTTTCGAAGAAAAATCCTCACATCTCAATGTTGGAATGGGCCAAGTACCAAAATCTTCCAATCCAGTAAATCTTTTTACATATTTGTTTATACAAGAATACACCCCATACTTCTATATTTTTACTTATCTTTCATGTAGAAAGGATTTATTGTCGTATTCAGTTTTATAAACCCGTAAAACACGTTAATTTATCTGTACAAACTTCCTTGTACAACTGATGGCGAAGAAACAGTACTTTCATACCATGCAATGAACCCAAGACTCTTGATGGGTTGTAGCGTACAACTTATGAATGCAATATTAGAAATATATATATATATTTAGTTAATTTATTTATTTTTTTAACTAGAAAGAAACATTTTTAAAAAAATTCTGGAGAAAGGTCAAGGCCATACGAGGGAAGAAATACAAATGAAATGTGAAAAATGAAAAAGGGAGAAATGTGAAATAATAACAGGAGAAAGGCATTTTGAAAAGATGGACACGACACTTTTCAAACACTTTTACCACTGACATCCCCCAAATGCAGAATGAATGTATGAACGAACAAGATCAAGAAGGAGATGAAAATGTAAATGTAATATGGGAAGAGGAAGCTGAAGCAGCCATTGAAAAGATGAAGATATGGAAGGCTGCTGGAAGAAATAATATTGCCCCAGAGTTCGTAAAGTTTGCCGGAAATGAGCTTAGAAAGATCCTACAGGCCCTTTTTTAAAAGATACTCTCTGAAAAGCAGATACCGAAAGATTGGGAAGTCATCATTATAGTACCAATACACAAGAAGGATTCTGCTAGCGAGTGTGGTAATTATAGACCAATATGTCTGTGACCGGTGGTATCTAAATTATATACTTCCATTCTTGAAAAGAAGCTGATGACATTTGTAGAGGAAGATATCCAGGAGCAGCAAGCAGCATTTCATATATTTACCTTACGTACGATCATAGAAAAAGCATGGGAGAGAAACAAGAACCTATACCTTGCTTTCCTCGACCTCAAATCGGCCTTCGACTCTGTTCCTCGAATTGAAATCTAGAAGGCATTAATGGCCAAGAATGTTCCATCAGGCCTTATCAAGGTAATCATATCCTGCTACCAAAAACCTAAGGGAATAGTGAGAATTAATGGTACTGTATCCAATAGCTTTCCCATGGACAAAGGAGTAGACAGTCTCAGCCCACTACTGTTTATAATCTTCATGGATGAAATAACAAAAATATGTAAAATAAGAACTGCGAGAACTACAATTGGGCATTGGAATATGCGGCCTTACTAGCACAAGTGGTAGTATGTGCTGAAGATATAGCCCTGATCTCAGGCACTTCTGAAAATCTGCAGCGGACGATAACCGAATGGGAAGCAGAACTTGCCAGGAAAGGTACGATCATAAATGTTAATAAAAGTAAAATATTGCAAGTTGGAAGAAATCCTGAAGATATACATATGGTATGCAATGAACAAAAAATGGAAGTCGTAGAGGAATCCACATACCTGGGCACAATGATTTGCAGAAATGGGAAAGTAGAACAAGAAATTTCGAATAGGATAAAAAAATCAAATAATGTTTACTACCAGATCTACAACACTATTGTAGGCAAAAGAGAAGTAGGAAATTACGTGAAACTCCGTATATTCAAAAGCGTATATTTGCCAGTTCTCTTATTTGGGGCTGAGAGTTGGATACTCCTGTATAAAGACTGGAGCCGTTTAATAGCGGCCCGAATGAAATTTCTCCGACAAGTAACTTCCAAGACAAGAAGACATATGATCTGGGACGACACTATTAGAGAGGAGCACTACGCATTGCCTCCCTGAAAGAAACCCTGGAGAAGCGTCAGCTCAAATGGTTTGGGCATACCCACAGAATGAGTCAAGACAGAGATCCAAGAAACTTAAGCCAAACCCGTGGGCACCAGACCTAGAGGGAGACCAAGGCAGACTTACTGCAATTACATTTCCAAGTTGGGACAAGCAAGAGGGAAGAACATGCAGGATCTGAGGATTATGGCGAGGGATAGAGACAGATGGAGATTCTGGGTTGATGCGGTACCTCGACGCTGAAAGGCACTAGAGAAAGATAAAGAAGAAGAAGAAAAAGAAACACCATCCAGGCGAAGTTTCTTTTTTTCCTAATTATTCGTCTTTTTATTTCTGCAGAGACTATTTTCGATGTGCTTCCAATGATCCGATTTGGGATGGCCAATAAACAGTACTTTCATATCATGCAATGAACCCAAGACTATTCATGGGTTGTGGCGTACAACTTATGAATGGAATTTTAGAAATATACGTATATATATATTTTTTTCTTTTTTTTTTTTCTTTCGCTACCTCTTTTGTGCCATTTAGCGTAGAGGGGCCTCAATCCATTGGAGCCATTCTTCCCGGTACCGACAACTCCTCTTCATTTGAGCCAGGGTATATATAGATATATATATATATATATAAATATATATATATAATTAATTTTTTTATTAATTAACTCGAAAGAAACATCATCCAGGCAAAGTTTCATTTTTTCCTAATTATTCGTTTATTTCTGCAGAGACTATTACCGATGTGTGTTCATTCATATCTGCTATTACAATAAGTTTGATATGCTTTTTGAACTTGATTAACCGCAATATTGCTGTAAATATAAAAAAAATCTGAAAATGTCTCCTTGATTATTCCTATTCCAACGTTTAACAGTTTAAAAATGATCGACTAAATTATGCCGACCACTAATCGGTCATGGTCATAAAAGGGTTAATAATTACAAGACATCTTGATGCCACATTTTGACTTAACGGGACCGGTTTCGAAGGAATACGTGTCCGAGGGAGAATGGCATTCTTTGCATTCCCGGATGCCCGCAAGTTCGACTAGACGATGTATTATGGTTCATCGAAGGCAGATGTTTTCGAAATGTCGATATTTCTCACCGAAATCGATATTTGTAAATATTTTTACATTTTTCATTAGTGTTTTTCGCTAAATTAATGATAAAATAACGGTATTACTCTTCTTTACAAAAGCCAAATCAGTTGTCAAAACACTATATTTTAGCATGATTCTATATCTCTCAGATAAATATTATACATCGATATAATGTTTTATTGATACCTTAGCGGGTATCTGTTCCCCAGATAGTCGCTTCGAGATGAGTTACAACACTTATTCCTTTCAGTTTTAACATTTTCCAATGATATAAGTTATCGTGAACTTCAGTATGGAAAAGAGAATGTAATTATGGGAAAACTGTATAGTTCGGTGATTATTTTTTTACATCCTCTTTTTTATACTAAACCTCATGAAACTTTTTTTTTTTTAATTTTTCTAAAATATTAAATGAGTAAGGATTGAAAAGTTTATTCGTTTCATTTTTAATATTTTCCAAAAAATGTTTAGTATGGAAAAAAATTGTAATTATGGGTAATGAGTTGATTTCGGAAATTATTTCATCAAGAAATAAAAGTTTCAACTAACATTTCGAAGTAAAGATGATAAATGTTTGTTGAAACATTCATTTGTATACATATTTCCCATATTACAATATCTTTTCCATAATAAAGCTCAAGATGACTTGTCTTTTCGGAAAATATTAAAAATTAAACGAATAAACTGTTAAAACTTGTAACTCAACTCAAAGCGACAACCTGCGGAATAGATAGGTACCTATTATTGTTCCATCACTAACATCGAAGTGTAATTAGTCACAACTATCTATGATGATTCCTAAAATGTCCTTAATGTGTATGTATATACATATATATCTTCATCTATATATATATATATATATATATATATATATATATATATATATATATATATATATATATATATATATATATATCTATATATATATATATATATATATATATATATATATATATATATGTGTGTGTGTGTGTGTGTGTGTGTGTGTGTATGTATATTTGTGTGGGCCTTAATCATCGTACTTGCAAAGCATTCTGTACTAAAACTCTCGTACAGCATTGGACAGATAAGTATGCATACTCATCACTAATTGCGTTCATGTAACACTAATACCTACAACACTAAACATCACAAGTTACAAAAGCAAATATAATATATAAGTTGTATATATTAATCGCTGACTGCAGAAAGGTAACTAGAAAGGCAAAAAAAACGGTTCTTATCCTGGACTAGTTCGCTATCTGGAGTAAACAAAATATTGGAGGCGTTGTCAAGACCCTGCTATCTTGCGTACAAGTGTCTTTTTTTGCAGTAAATGATGAAAGTTTCATAAACAAAAATCTCAAAAGTTGGATAAGTTGCCTTTCTGCAGTTAGCAATTCATATAATTATATCTACGGGGAAATTGGTATCTGTCCCGCAGGTTGTTGCTTCGAGTTGAGTTACAACACTTATTCCTTTCAGTTTTAACATTTTCTAATAATATAAGTTATCGTGAACTTCAGTATGGAAAATATAATGTAATTATGGGAAATAGTTCGGTGATTATTTTTTTATATCCTCTTTTCTATACTAAACCTCATGAAACTTTTTTTTTTTAAATTTTCGAAAATATTAAATGGGAAAGGATTCAAAAGTTGAAAACTTGTTGTGACTCAACACAAAGCGACAACTTGCGGAATAAATTCAGGAAAAAGTATTCAAAATAGCATTCTTAACAAGAATACGTACACATCCAATTCTTATAATGGATAAATTGAACAGTAAAAAATGCGAGCTACATAAAAAAACTGATTCCTGAAAAAAATGGTAATTATGCTAACCTTAATCTATGATTGGCATAATACTTTTAAAGCAAAATTAGACCTAAATCTCTATATTAAGGATTTGGACTTATACTTGTTATTTCTGCAACCTTTTTAACACCTAAGTCCATGTCAAAAATGAAGTACACAAGCACAAGTGGACCTATGGCTTAGTGGAGCTTAAGATTGTGATATGTTGAAGCAATAACATTTAAGGTAGTTAATTATATTAAGAAACATATTCTTCTTCTTCTTCTCCGGCTCTACAGTCCAAGATGAACTTTGGCCTCTCCAACAATGATTCGCCATTCCTCTCTGTCCATGGCCCGTCTCGTCCAGTTGGTCACTCCAATTTTACGCAGGTCCTCCTCCACGTCCTTAATCCAGCATTTACGTGGTCGTCCCCTCTTTCTTTTTCCTGGAAACGCTTCACGCAGAACTTTTTTGGGCATTCTTTCATCCGGCATTCGCTCAATATGACCCAGCCAACTAATTCTTCTGGATTTAATAAACCTTAAAATGTCTTGATGCTTTATCAGGTCATCCAATTTTTGGTTCCTCCTAATACGCCATGTGCCCTGTTCATTTATTGGACCGAAAATACGTCTTAGTATTTTCCTTTCTAATACTCTAAGAGCTTGCTGGTCGGCTACTTTAAGCGTCCACGTCTCCGCACCATAGCACACAACGGGCCTGATAAGGGTTTTATATAATTTCAGTTTTGTGCGTTTTGATAGTAGGGAAGATTTAATCAATCTAGAGAGGCCGTAAAACGCTTTGTTGCCACACATTATTCTTCTCCTTATCTCATCACTCACCCTAACCACACTGTTTATTTCAGTGCCAAGGTACGTGAATCTATCAACAGTTTCGAATGTATTAAGAAACATATATGACGCAAATTAAAAAAAATATGAATACAATTATTAATATATTATATATTAATATATTAATGATTATAAGCAACATCAGGCAAGACCACTATATTATTAGTATTGTGAAATTATTTTTAAAAAAATAATTTTTTTTTTATTAAATAGATCATTAACTATGAAAACCACTAACGAATATGTATCATCCATCAGTTGGATCGAGGACACAAGTGGTTGTCAGGAAAAATCGAAGGGGATTGAATAATAAATATAATTAAAAATATAAAATTCAAACATAAAAGGATTATAAGCTGTTAATACTAATATTCTTATAATGTTAATACATTTTGAAGCATGAGTTTAATCTTGATGAATTTTATCTCTTCGGCGTACTACAAGGTGAGATTTTAAGTAAAGATTAAAAAGAATATTTGTATTCCAATGAAAAGGGGTGAAAGGTACAAGGCTTATCTCAAAGAAATATGCAGGTCAAACTTTCACAAAAAAATAACATTAATTGTGAAACTGAATTCATTGTTGGGCAATTATACAAGGACCATATGTCATTAAATACAATTAAAAATTAACTAGACAAATTTATGGATAACGAAAATAATTAAGAAATTACTTACGAAAAAATAAAGCAGTACTGTTACAACAAAAAATAACACTAATGCATAATTTTTTTTTTAGATTAATTTATTTATATTTACAACTGTAATAATACTACAAAAAGTAAGTAAGTATATACGTATTTAATATTGAAAAAAGAAAAGCGAGATATAGGCTATATCCAGAAAAAAAGGCAAAAAATCATTAGAAATTATGCCCGAAATTGGTAGACGAATAGTGTCGACTCAGAAATAAACATTATAATCTCAGCTCTAATATTCTCAGCTGTATTAGAAAACGCAAATTAAGATTCTATGGACACATCAAAAGGATGAAGCCAAGCAGATTTATAGTCCAGCCAAACAAATAGTCATTCCAAAACAGACACAATGTATGGATTGGCGAAATGAAAAAAGATCTGAAACTGGCAGGAATAAAACTAAAGGATATCCAAACCAGGAAACCTACAGTTTCAAAATTCATAGCCTGCAAGTTGACCAAGAGGTTAAATCAAAGAATACTGGAAACAAACTGTCTCAAGAGAGAAAGGAAGCCAACAGCAAAATAATGAAAGAAGTGTGGCCACAAAGAAAAGCAAACGCACGCCTCAAAGTACTTAACGTAGTCCTAATGGGCTCATCACAAATAATAATAATAATATTTTTTTAAATATTTTATTTGAAAAGAAAAGATATGGCCAAGACCGGGACTCGATCCCGGGTATTTTACCTCGCCGTGGTGATGCCTCAACCATCTCGGCCACCCTGGCACGTTTCACGGCATCAGGGCCATATAATAATAATAATAATAATAATATGTACATGTTTAAAACAATACAAACGCATGTTGAAAGTGGATATAATTAATCCAAATAATAGTAAAATAATTCAAAAATATTTTAAAAGAGAACATGCTAATCCACCAATGAGAAGAAATGAAAAAAAAATAATACAGTAATTAAATAACTCCAACGACAATGTTAAGGTTTAAACGTTAAGTTAGCAAAACCAAAAAAACATGACATTTGTTTTAAAACCTACGTAAAATAATTTATTTAATGATTTTAAAAAAATATTAAACAGTGTCCTAAAATATATAAAAATTATGCTATTAAATTCATTATTACGTATCTACTAACAAAAATAGAAGACATTCAGGCAGAACCCTGAGGTGGCAACAAACAAGGACGGATTTAAGGGGAAGCTCGGGGGCACGTGCCCCCCCCCCCCAAGACGGTTTTTTTTTTTGGTACCTACTGTGGAGATTCCATTACAGTACATACTTATAGGCAAATCACATGATCATAGTTGTTAAAACATATGAATAAAATAACAGAAAGAGATTAAGTGAAACTCTTGTCCATTTCTTAATCCATTCGAGACGACGATTTTTTTCGAACACGGTCCCCAGGAGCGAAATTTTTTTCTTTCTTTATATTGTTTATTTTAATTTTTTTTTTTAATATTTAATATGGAAATCACCCAATTCGTAAGTGAATTTGCATAAATAAGATCATTGCACACTGGGTGTGGAGCTCGCAGATAATTTTTAGATATGTGGTACACAGTAAAACCAATGCTCAATTTTGTTTTCCTGTCCTTTACAGATTTGATTAGTTCAAGAAAAATCTTATTTCCACGAACTAGTTTACTCAGAATAACTGATAATTGCACATTACTGCTATTGCACACACCGTGTGCAGGCCGTCTCATAGTCTCGGAAATCAATTGCACACACAGTGTGCGTTAGCTTTGAAGGGAGAACTAAAAATTTGGCAACGGATGAGAAAAAATATCCCAATATTTCCAGCAGATGCTTACAAAAGAGCAACGGTGCTGCCAAATATTAGAACTCTATGTCAATTGCTGTGCACGCTTCCAGTGACTAAAAGCACTGCCGAGCGATCGTTCTTCACCTTACATCGAAATCACATCTTCGCAGCAGGATAACAGAAGAGCGTTTGAATGGACTGGCTTTAATGTGTATCCATCAAGACGTTGCGAAAAAAATGAACGCTAATGAAGTGCTAGATATCTTTAGTAGAAAACAAAAGAAAACTTTCTTTATTAAACATGTGATTTTTCTATTGTTTTGATATATTAATAAACCTTTGAAAGTTTTATATAAACACTACAAGTTTATTTCTAACAGTTATTGTTGGTTTTTTGCCCGTCTACCCGTTGTACCCCTCTCAGAAAAAAATCCTGGACCCGCCCTTGGCAACAAATTACCTTCGGTGCAATGTCAAAGCTGTATCTTTTAATATATGGGTAAGTGAAAATTTTTTGATTGGATTATGGTAGTACTGGATTATGGTAGTACTGGATTATGGTAATATTCTTAATTATTAAGTAAATATTTAATTATTTACAGTAAATGCGAATACCTCACTTTGGCATTGCACATACTCTCGTATTTTACGAATAATTTTAATTGCTAAAATTAGAAAGTGTTACTGTTCTTAGCTGTTCCTATTTTAAAATGAAATAAAAAAATTAAAATAAAATCATATATAAAAGTATGAAAATGTTCAGATAAGAGAAGAGGCAGAAAGAAGCAAAGGGGGTCAGGAGATTTGAACGCAAGGCAAGGCTGGGAGAACGATGTGGCCAATTAACAACTTTTTCCCACACTCTAGTAATGGCTACAAGATTTAAACTTTCACTGACCTTAGCAGAAGGGATTTCCTTTCTTAGTTCTCAATGCGAGGTGGATTGTTTGTTAGGAAACAAGTCGGGTATGGCACCCTCGGCACAAGTAAACAAATAGTCGTCACATCTAGTAAAAAGATCGATCGTCAAATCGAAAATATCGCTTTTGAGAGAGTAAAAGAAAACATCCGTGAGATCTCGGTAAATTTTCTGTTAAATTTGAGTGCAGTCCTCAAATGTTACCTCGCCATTTTGCACCTTAACCACCAAGCCACACGAGTGTCAACGACCCTAATTTGTCTATTGCTAACTCATGCAGATGATCAGTAGTTTTTCGTCTTCCTGTAAACAATAAAAAAAATCTGGGTCTACAAAAAACCTCTTTCTTTTTAGCGAAGTACGAAATATTTGAAGGGCTGCTACATTTAGCTATTCCAGCTCCAGGACAAAATAATAAACAAATTTTTAAAAAACAAACATAAATCCCTGATATAGCTCGATCAATACTAATTGCCCAAAATGAAGCGGGACAATCACAAAAGGACTCTATTAAGCTACATCAGAAGCCTCACCACGGAGTAATTTCATAGAGTCCCATTGTGTTTTTATCGTCTGTTTACATCACGGGCACATGACAAAGTGATATCACAAATGTACAAATCCTTTGTCTAATTCTATACTCTTCCTTCAATTGTTTATATGTATAGTGTAATGACAACATAAACAGAGGCTGGGCTGTCAAGTGAACTGTGAAGTGTACGTCTTTCCCCAATCTTCAAAAGTGAAATGTTTCTATTATTTTTTTTTTTTATAAAGCTTAAAAAATGGTTAGATTATATTAATTGAATTAATACATATAATGGTAAACATTAGAATATTGGATGTTTTCAAACCGGTATAATTTTTATTGGTTGTTAGTAAACAGTATAATTTGTTTATTTTAAACATTTGGAATAGTTAATTAACTGTTGGGCACTAATGACAAAGTTGTCCCTGGCACTTTATCTTAGCAAAATCAGGGATGAAAGTTCTCACAGACTTCCCGCTACTGATTCAACAGGTGACAAACAATATCAAACAATTTTAAGGAGATGTTTTTAAGTCATGACATGCTGGAAATTAAAAATATTAGTAGCCATTGGCCATATATATGGATGTGGAAACTTACCTTTGAGAGAGAGAGAGAGAGGAAGAGAGAGGGCAAAGAGTTAAGAGAGAGCACAAACACACACACAGCGCAGGTCCTTAGGGCACACTGAGGCGCAAGAGAACCTCCGCGCAGTTCCCCAGCGCAGCCAGCTTTCCCACCGAGTAACGGGACCCTACCGCTAGCCACTATCCCCACCGTCTCTCTATTTACATTTACTTGTCACTGCCCTAACAAGTACTCTACTATCTTATATTTCATCTTAGCATAAATCACTAATGAGTATAATAATTTATAATAAAATACTTACAGCGTAATAACAACAGGAATGAACAGGGGAAAGGATTCCTTTGAATACCCACAAGAGAGTGGAACAGACGGAATTCATCCAAGACTGAAGTATATGTGCGTGAGTATAAATAAAGGTATCAATTCCGCAGGCTGTCGCTTCAGTATAACCACCTTTTTGATAGTATTGAAAAAGAAAATGTACAACTACAATCCATGAAAGGTCTTGGGTTTAATACGTGGTAGAGACTGTTTCTTGGACATCGATTGTGCAGGGAGGGGATTTTTTCTAGATCACGCTCAACTGTCAGATTTCCCCCCTGTTTTGGGTACTTCTAGAGGCTGGATGAGACCCAGGAGGGTCCTATATCCCATCTTCGGCTGCTAAAAGATTTTATTTTTTAAATGTATTCATTGAAATTTACAACTGTACTATACCAATACATGTGAATTACAAGAATGGTACGTGTATGAATAGAGACAAGTAGAGAAACTACCCAGTGATAGTACTCAAATAACAAGTTCAACTTAGAAGGTCACGAGCCCATCTTCTTTTCAGACCCCTCGGAGGATTATAGGGAATTGAAGAGGTTGCCAGTTTTGAAACTAGCGGGTTTGAGTGGGAATAAAGTTTGTAAAGAAAGGATTGACATCGGATTCGGGCCAAATCAACAACAAATGGGACATTAAGGTTATTTGTTAAAAGATTAATTAAAGGTGTGCCCGCAGCGAGATTTGAACGCAGGACCTTCGAGAACTCAGCGCTCCACCACTGAGCTTCCACTCCATTAATATTCTTGAAAATAAAAATAATTTTATTACTGACTGTACATAGATCAAAGAGCTTCCGGCTTCACATCATCATCTATACCTCGAAATCTTTGTTGAAACGTTAATTTCTTGAAGAAATCATTACCAAAATATGCACAGTTCCAATAATTTCACTCGTATTTCCATACTAAAACTCACGATTATTTATATTTTCGAGAATAATAAGAAGGAAACGAATGAATAGATAAAAGTTATCATGACAACCAGAAGGGACAACCCGCGGAACTGATACCTAAATGAAGTAGTATCTAGTACATTTCAAAGACAGATGAAATTTTAACTGATTTTTTTCATATATTTCTCATTTGAAATAACATAAAACGCCAGTTTAGTTAAGATTAATTATTATTAATTTTGGTCACATTAATGAATATGAATAAAAAATTATATCATTTATATATGTTGCATTGTTACAAGTATGGTAAGTAGACTTCGATTAATTACTTAATTTGGACTCTAGTTGGCATTGAAATATGTTATATACATTTGCCGCACACTGCAGATCGTCCGTATATTGATATAAACCACATTTATATAATTTACAGTTCGAACGATACTGCATCTCTGAACTAATATTTTTGAGTAAAGTTATTCGAAAGGATTATTTTTTTTTACTTAAATAATTATTTTTATTCCTGAAGGAGTGTAAAGTGGTCAATAAAATAGCCAAGTAAAAGTAAATTTCCATAACTGATTTACCTTTTATTCTTCATTTATTTTATTCCTTTATTCCATCATATTCTACTTCTCTATATCAGAATTAACAATTAATATTTGTTTTCTTGCATTTATTCATTTTTATAACAATCTTCTACAATATTATTTTTTAATCAAAATAGTATCCACCAGCGTCTTTTATTTCTTCCAATGCCTTTACAAGATATTTATATTCCTAGTTCGAAGATTTGTTTTGGCTTTCAATCAATCACCTAGAAAATGATAAATTTAACTTGTTCATATTGTTATTTTTTTTTCAAAATTCTTCCATTATTCTGAAAAAGATTGTAGTCGGTTGAAGACAATTGTGGTGAAGATGGTCGATGAAGTCGAACTTCAACTTCCAGATGATGTATTCATTGGAGGATTTAGGAAGTACCTAAGGCGAATGAAGTCAAGGGCAGTAAGTATTCGTTTTCATAAAATAAAAAAGTTCTGTAAATACAGTAATAAATAAAAGGTATAGGAGCTACGATGCAATTGCCAATATAAACTTATCGTTTTTTAATTGCCAAGAGCTAATTTTTTTTTTAAGAAATTTTATCGAGATATATTGTTACAATACTTTAAATTCACTGATTTAAAGATACTGCATACCCTACTGATGGAGTACTAATAAATTTAGCTATAATAAGACTAAAAATAAGCTTATAATATATTTTATTTATATCTTAATTTGTTAAGATCTTATTAGTACTAAAATAACATGAAATAAAATCGATAAAACAATACCTAAGATGCAGTCTGATCTTAGCGTCTCTGTTCATATTCAACTCTTAGAGTGTTCAGGTATATATGAGCAGGTTGAAAAAAATTAAAGATATGTTTAATGAACCAAAAAGCGACATCAAGTCTGCTGTAGTCTTAACTTGTAATTACGTAACAGACCGGCGGTTTCAAACAGCTTATCAATTTATAAAATGAGATTCAAATATTTTTATTTTTAAAGAGAAAAGATAGGCCCTCGGCCGGGATTCGAACCCGGAACCTCTGTCTCTCCGTGACAGTTCCCTACCATTTGAGCCACCAAGGCCGCCTGCCGGCAGAGGACAAATGGTAGGGCACTGTCACAGAGAGACAGAGGTTCCGGGTTCGAATCCCGGCCGAGGGCCTATCTTTTCTCTTAAAAAATAAAAATATTTAAAAATCAAAAAATTGACCAATAATTATAAGAGGTTCAAATATGTTTGTCTTCTGTATTTAATCTGTTATAGGTATAAAAGTTTTAAAATAAAACCATAACAATACATTATTTCTAATAATTTCAAGGTTATAATGTTTTGTTTAGGCCAACTTTTCAGAAATAGCCTGTTGAAAAATGATCTTGATTTTTAAATATTTGAAATCTCCAGCAGTTCTTATAACAACTCAGTATAATTTTTTTTCTTTCGATTAAATTTCTAAAAATCGCTCAATCGTACAACCTCGGGAGTATTCAAATCACAGCAGATATGCACGAGCATGTTATAGAGTACCATTATTAATTCGGCTCTATAACAAGTTGACGCCTACAGGCATCTTCTATCAGCAGTAGTTGAAGGTGGAGACATGGTATGGTGGGAAGAGGAGGCGCAAACGTATGCTATATATCAGGTCCTCCACACCGATCCTCCCACGTCAGAACAAGTAGTGAGCCCCATCACCCAATGATTTCCTTATATTTTTTAAAAATAATTTATTCAATGAAATTTACAACTGTATTATACTGATACAAGTAAATAGAATGAATGTATACATTGACATGAAATGACAAGTAGAGAAACTACCCAGTGGTAATACTCCCTTATATTTTTTATCTTCAGTTCTCTAAAAAATGCATTACTTTTATGTAGTAAAATATAACTATCCTTTAAATGTATTTAAATTATTATTTTAACTATTTGTTCCAAGGGGATCGGGGTAAAAAATCTTCCACGCTTTCTAGAATCCTTAAAAACAGGATTTGCCCAAGTTTTAAATACACAACAGTTTTTAAGGAAAAACAATTTTTTCCCATCTTCTGGGAAGAGGGAGACCCGCCAGCGATCAGCAGCAGCCACAGACTCTGTTCAATGTCCCTACTGTCCAGTTGCGAGCTTCCAAGCTTATCGGTTCTGCAGCAACATAGTCAATCCACCGAGGTCTCGTTTGGAGGTTTCTCCTCAGAACGCGGAAGACGGTGCCGTGTTCTATCTAAGTATATCACGTATGCACAAAGTTTGATAAGCCGTTTCTTCCCCCAACCACTAAATCTGCTTTTCGGTCGTGCGACTAGCCCCAACTTAATGAGTTATTTGTTCCATTGGCAGTGAAATTTATAGATTAAACTCTTCTAAGTGTATCCGATCAATCGAAAGAAGTTCTTTCTTTGCAGAGTTCTTCTAGAAAGTTTTGAAAGTTGCTGTTTCTTGATATTTCTCCAGGAACCTGATATTACTGTTCACAGCTTCCTTGATTAATCTTGCAAAGCTGAGGATGCTGCCACAGATGGGTTCCAGAGTTGAAGGTACCTGTTCTGAGGCCATTCACATCTTCCTATGATATTCCATGCATCAATTTTTTCATTTTGCAAAAGAAAACCATATAGAAAACATAAAAGACAATGACATATAAAAACTTTTAAAAATAAAAAACTGAACAATCATCATTTATATGTTTATATATTAATGTAAAGGAGATAGTTGGGGGGTGCAGTCAATAAGAACACAGTATAAGTAATAAACTTATATTATGTGCCGACATTTCGACCTACAGTGTAGGTCATCTTACGGTTAGGTAATCTAACGGCATCGCTCTCCAAATCGCCCTGAAGATGACCTACACTGTAGGTCGAAACGTCGGCACATAATATAAGTTTATTACTTATACTGTGTTCTTATTGACTACACCCCCCAGCTATCTCCTTTACATTAGATCATCCAGTCAACTATTTTCATCTCATACGTTTATATATTAAGTTTGATTTGACGTAATACTGAGGAGTTTAGTAATTTATTGAGTATCAATGAGGTATATTACTTTTAAAAAGCATTTATTAAGCAATTAACAATAATGTACATAAATATAAAAAAGAAAGAAAAAAATAAATCAATCAAATTTATTCTTTTTGAAATATATTTTTTTAAATACAATAAATAAAACACTATATATAGCTACAATATTTATATCTTATAAGTAAAAAACCAATAATAATGAAACAATAACAGGCAAATATGTCAGATAAATATCATGGAACAAATATTCATAAGATTATTTAAGTTTAGCAGTCTGTAGCCAATATAAACATTTAATAAATTCTTAGATTTATGCCTACTATGTGGTCTTGAATCTTATCATAAATCTTCATAAGGATAAGGATCAGAAAAAATTAACTCATATATGCGCATATGTACAATGCATTATTTTTTAAGAATCATCTTAGTTATATGAGCTATATTTGCAAATACAAAGTTTGGCTTGTCAATGTGTAGACATTTCAAGTACATTATTTTGAGTAATACAAAGAAAGTTGAGCATCTAATAGAAATATTCATTGAAAGACTAATATCTAAGAAATAATATTGTCATAAGATGTAAAAAAATACATTCAGTATGTAACAAACATGACAAAAATTTAGTTTTATGTTGTTTCATAGAAAAGTTTAAAGCTTAGACCGGAGCGAATATTCATTTACAAGTAAGGTATTGTCATTTGCATTTAAATATTTATAAATTTTGTATTTAGAACATCGGTTATAACTAAAAAAATTAATTACGGAAGACAAAAATGTAAAGCCCAATGAAACCTACCATATTACATTATCACTTAATCTTAAGATACAATGATATGGGGTTTGTTTACTTTCTAATCGATCCAAATATTTACACAATGAATTTCACCTAATGCTAGAACACCAACTAAAAGCATCAAGTTCCTAAACCCTAGGACGTCTATATGATAGAGAATCATTTTAAAAATATTATTGTCTTTATATTTCAGAGCTCGAAACAAGGCCACTTGGCACAGACTTATCTATATATTTTGTTTATACTTTGAAATAGAAATTTTTCATTTGATAGATTTCTGGTTAAAGGTCGATGTGAAATAGTGGCATATTACTTGTCGAGCACTGGTTAAATAAAATTAATTTATAAATAAACAAAAAAAATACTAAGTTTAAGTACAGTCACAATAGTATTAGTGTTTAAATTATAAACATGTTGTACTTTTACTGAAAATAATTAATATGAAGTAAATACATCAAAGGATTATACCATTAAAGTCTAGGTACATGAGCATTATACATTTACTTACAGCTTACCTATTAAATCTGATTTAGATATTAATATGACTGAAACATCAACTTATATACACTAATAACATCAAGTCTGTAATAAATTCTTCATTTTACTGGTACTGGTTTCTAAGCAATTGTGGTCAAATATTTTACAACATTAATTTACAATTAAATTTTTAATAGCATATATTTAGTACATATATATATGCATATATATTTTTTAATGGTCCTAAATAAACATAGAAAATTTGCCAAACTAAATTTGCATTATAACCAATTCTATACCTAGGCACAAACAAATTTGAATGTAAGGTTGATTTACACCTGAAACCAAAGAATTACTGACTTAGAGTAATAATTGGTTTCCTCAACAATGCTCTTCTCTTGCATTATATGCTGATGTATATCTGCATAAAGTCACTAATAGATTTTAGTTAAAACTTATCATTGTATGTATACATAACATTTTGTATTTAGACCAATCACTCTTGTAATATAAATAAAGATTAGTTTGGGAAAATAGATGGCTCAATTATGAGTAATAAATGTGGAATAGATTTCTCTATAGGATAGCCTAATGCTATATATTGGTTACAAGATTTATTTTAAAGAAAATAGAGTAAAGACTATATAAAGCACAATGAATGCCAATATCTAAAATACAAATTATAAAGGCCCCACTTAGTTTTTAAACATGTACACTTTACATTCAATAATAAAATCAATGTAATGTTCAATATTGTCTCATGAATAATCAAAGAAATAAACATTGTAATATTTTTAGAGGGTTCAAGCAGAAAATTTTGAATATAAAGAGACACAATAAGAAAGTATGGAATTAATCCATATAGTCCATTCATAAGTTTTTCTACAATATTTTCTAATGTTTAGGAATTCAGCTCAAAATGTATGTTACTTATATAACTAATATGGAAAGCTTTTCATACAAAAGTAATCAAAGTGAATTATAAAAAATAATTTGTTACATATTTTCGGTGCATTTAATAGAAATTTTTAAATTAGTTGAGTGTAAACTTGATTTTTTTTGCTTTTTAAATTAATTAAATATTTAAAACGTTGTAACAATAGCTAATATCAATTAAAAAATATTTAAAATTCAATTCTTACCTGAAAAAAATATTTTATTTGGAGATTATTTAAAACTCTTAGTGAAAATAACAAGGTTTAGAATTGTATTCACTATTTTCATTAACTAAATATTAGATGATGTATATCTATATTTGTAAGTAAATAGATCACAATGAGTCATTAATGTTACCCAAAATGCACTTTCAATTAGTGCTGAGAATAACTAATTACTTATGAATAACTAACAACATATGATTGAACTTCACCACTAAATCTACTAAAACCCTTCCCAGGCACCAACTATTAATCTTACTTCAATTAATTCCAACTTACATTTACTTCTATTCATGATATTTAATAAGTATAGAACGATCATTGTAATTTAAATAGAATCAATATTTTAAATTTCCAGATACTTTTGCATCCTTACTTCTCTATCTCTTACTAACTGTTATTTATTTATCGGTTATTTATGTACTTATGTATACACAACATGGATAAACACATAAATAGGAAAAGTCATCTAATTTGGACCACTCAAGAATATCACTCAAAGGTTCTAACCATTCTCATGCAAGCATTGTTTTTCTACTTTGAAAACAAAAATACTCTAATAATGAAGATACATAATATTAATTCCTTAGAATGAAACACGCCTATCACAACCAGATAAAGTGTCCTTTATCTTTCGTCCATTAAAAGATTATTATGGAATTCATTCTATCTAGCCAAATTTCTCAGCTGTTTATTAGCTTTCCAAGTAGTGAGTCTGTGCAGTTCATCATACGGTGTTTGGAGAAAACAATTCCTAGAAACTAACCACCCATTCATTCCTTGAAATGTAAGCAAACCTAACTTTTTCCCCAGTAATATTCCTTCAATTGTATTTTTTCACTCAAATGTTGTCTAATTATCATTAATAGTTACTTTTATCCACTTCTTAAACAGAATAATTCAATTTTATTAATACTTTATCTTAAAAATGTAGCAATGAAATACATTTTTTTTTCATTTCAGAAGATAAATGGTGAGTACCAAGGAATGTCATAGGATAAACAGAAAGAGTGTTTTCTTAATTTTCCTTAAATTCAATTTCTGTAAAATTTAGTTAAAGCCTTATACTTTTGTGTATAAATAATCTATTTCTTTCGAAGCTCCTATTTTTGTTATAACATGTCTTTTTGAAGGTTTTTATTTTTACAGACAACTGTTTCTCTTACTTTTCATATTATTAAAGTATTTTTTTCTCTGATACCTTTTGAAGATACTAGAACATTCAAATGAAAATTATCAGGAATTGGAAACAATAGCTCTGGAATTGATAGATCAGCAAAATAGTACAGAGAAAATGAAGTAATAGCCAAGCAGAGGATGTTTTCAGTAACATATATATATATATATATATATATATATATATATATATATATATATATATATATATATATAGAAGGTGTTCCCTGCTAAAGATTACATTAAGTTACTGTTTTATATTTAAGATTTTTCTAATACTCATTAGTAGTAATAATCAAACATAAAACACATCATAATCTTTAAAAATAACAAACTAAGTTATTTTTTAAATCAATATTGTGTTTTTCAATTTCTTTGGTTCCATAATTAGGACAAAGGGTTTTTCATTTTAGACTTAAATCACGAAATAATTTCAAATCATTTTGATTCATAACATCACTATTTGATATAATTATGTCTGAACAAGGTTATTACGACCTGTGGATGTTAGGTATTTTTATCTGACAGTTCAAGAAGACCTCCTAATTAATGGTGGCAAATGGCTGGGTGAAGTAACCAACAAGAACTCAATCCCTAGAATAACTTTGTTGTAGCACAAGATCAAAAATACTTATTACAGTAATTCTTATGGATCATTTAGAGTTACATTTATTTTTAAAAAAGAAGTAAATGATGAAGTAGTAATATTATAAAAAAAAAAATATTGTCATATAAGTAGTATTGATAGTTGTTTAATATACCAAAATATTATTTTGATAATATCAATATTTCAAAATATCTGGTCTCAATATTATTAATTTTTTAAACCATTTCCTTTACAAGACTTTAGAGATGTTGGAAAAATATTGATATCGTAGTTTCAACTCAAAATCTCATAAATTCAATATTAAAATTTACTATTGTAACCCTCCTTTTCTTCTTCTTTCGGAGATATTTGTCATAGATACATTGAACTACTGTTTCAAAATATTTGAAAACCGTCATTAAGGTATATATTTTTCTTTAATTTTTAATGCAGTTGCAAAAATGGTAAAGATGGTTGACTTAAATATAGCCACTATATATAGTAACACAAATACAAAAGTTTTTTTGTTATTATTTTTAGTTTATTTTTGTTAAAAAAATGTAAGTTATGTATACTTAAATTTTAATATTGTTATTATGATATATTATAAAAAAATAACAATTAATCAATATTTCTCCTACACCTCTTTTCCAATATAGGCAAATTTATTCAATAAAAATTCTTAACAAGAGTATAACTATATTTTTGAAAATTTCTTAGATTCTGTTTATAGCACAGTAATATAAATATTGGATTAAAATTACTCATTTTATTACCTTAAAATATCAGAATTTGAAATGTATGGTTAATGTATTTTTAACTAATTCTTTTGAAGTTATCTAGTCCTAATCCACTTGGTAAACCTATAGGGTAATATTTATTATTATCAAAATCCACAGCTTACAAAGTTAACTGTGTAAATAGGCTTTAACAATTTTTTAAATATTAAATATTGCAAGTGCTTATTGTCGCATATTATTATCAATCAATACCTAACTTTAAAAAAGCTCTGTTTTTACTATTGCATGCTACAACAACAAAATCTATAATTATTTGGTTACTAACATTTTTATTGTTCAATTAGACATCAAGTGTTTACATATCATTGTTTGGTCAGAGCCAAATAACACTGTGTGAATTATATTTGTACTTTATAATACAATTTATACAATCATAATTTCCTAACACAATCAATTTTTTTAGCTGTCAAAATTAAAAGTATCACAAACTTCGGAATCCAGTTTCAATCCTAAAATATTTAGCATTTAAATTTTAAAAAATAACAAACTATTTAAGAAAATTAGCCAGTATAACAATTTCACTTTGGAATCATTGTTTTTGAAAAAAATATTCTTCAAATATACAATTATAATAATTTATTATATCAGTAGATACCAACCTACTAGTTTACTTTATAACTGTTCTTGTTTCGTTTTTTTAACTTATTGCATACTAGCAACCCAAGTTTTCAGTGAAGTATCGAAAATATATATCAATGTTTATTAGGTATTTGATTTTTTTTTTAATGAACCTATGAAGTTTAATATTAATGATGAATATAATTTTTGGTTCTTGCTTACAGTTGGAATTTTTCTATACCAACTTTTTGCATAGTGACACATAATGATTTTTTTCTAAAATTTAAATTTAGTATTTTAATATTTTTTTTTCAAATTTTGCCAGTATAGGCCAAAAACTACATCAGAAATTATTTTTTAACTAAACCTTTATTGTTTTTATACTTAAATTGTTAATCACTAAAATAGAGCCAAAAACTCAAAAAGAAACACTATTATTTATTATAATGCAATTGGGAAAAACCACAATGCAAAGCCTTATGTTTCAAAAAATACACCTACTTACCAGTCGACGTTTCGCCTATTCAGGCATTATCAAGACACCAAAATCAAAAAGGGGTTATGTGAATCGCATCTCGAAGAAAAAGGTGCAATACATCCCAACGATCAACAGCCCGAACAGGCTCCAAACATGAGACAGCACCCCACCACCAAGACGTTCATCATTCAGGTATGTAAGTAGGTGTATTTTTTGAAACATAAGGCTTTGCATTGTGGTTTTTCCCAATTGCATTATAATTAAATTGTTAATCATGAAACTTTTGACTTAAAATACTGAAATCACTTGTTTTTGTAAAAAATTGTTCAAAATGGAACAGTTACATCCTTAATATTTTATATTTGATTTCCTATACTGATTAATGTCAGTATTTGAATTCAAAAACAAACTGAAAAAAAAAATGTTCAAACTTAACACAGAAACATGAATTGCAGTTTAACATTATTTTTCGGGTTTATGATATACTTATAATTCCAAAAATGCGGTATTATAAGAGTAAAAATAAAATCACTGTTCAGACTTGATACAATAAAAATTTTTAAATTATATCATACTATTTCTCATTATATGAATTAATTCATTTGGCTTATTATGAGTTAGATCTGTATCAATAAAATTCAAAAGTAATAAGTAGTATTATAAAATCTATAATAGTTTTTTATTTTTAATATCTAAAAATATTTAAATACATCACACTTACACCCAACACAACCAGTATTATTAATTATGGTGCATATACTTTCCAGTTTAAAAAACTTTAAATGAAAATAGTGAAAATTACTATTTTATGTTTATATATATTTTACAAATTTGTTCTGTTTCAATATGGTAACATTCAATTAATGCAATGTTATGATTTAAATGTATATTTTCCATCTCATTGGGTTTTCAGATATTCAATTATTAAAATTTCACTTTTCTTTTTTCTTTTTTTGTGTGTATGAAAAGTCAAATAATCATTTTCCACAAAATCAATAGAAATCTAGAGACTATATTCTGATCCAGTATTACATTGGATATCCTATTGATTCAATTATGTATTTTTGTAAGTATCTTTTAATGATTTCCTTCAAAAACTTAATTAAATATTAATACTCCAATTATGATGAATATTAATGGCCTTTTTTTATTGTTGAATTTTATCAAAGGGAGTTATGGATACTTATTTTTAGCATTTACATTTATTTATACTTGATTATGTGTGTTTATATATGTACACACACATACACATATATATGTATATTGAATATATATGCAAATTTAATATTTTTAAAGTTATTTGTTGTCAACTTATTGTTGGTGATAGCGTGATTATATTATTTTCTTTCTGTACGAATGGAAATCTTCTTTCCTATCTTTATTTGAGAAGATCATTAATTAAAAAATCATATCCTACAGCATCAGCAAAGAATACTTATATAATAATCTAAAGTAGTTATTATTTCAAGATAAATAAATAAAATTTCTTCTTAAAACTAGTTAAAATGAGAAAAGATAATTTACCTACTTTCTTTATATATTAATTAATAATAATACTATGCGAAAAAGGCACCACTTTCTGATATCATTCTAAATGTTCAGATTTAAAAATAATGAAATAAAATCGTATATAGTTGAATATTTTTTTTTAATTATCAAATATATATTTACATATTTTTTCGATTGTCTAAGGAGAATGATTAAAAAATCAATTCACAAATTCTTCTCTTGTTGATGATATTAGTTATACCTAATTGACAAATATGGCTCAAAACCCAGTGTAAGTTTAATACTAAACATGTTTCATAAAAAAATTTCATTTGGCTAAATTCTCTTGGAAGATATGGATCATTGTAATTCTGGAATAATAAAACTGTTTAATGATTTTCAAGGAATACTACAAGTTTTCTATTTTTTATATCTATCCAAATGATCTAAATTTTTAAATTGTCACACTTCAACCACTTGTTCAAATATCTATTTGTGTAAATATTTCATTAATTTTTAAATTTATTTTTTAAATTTATTATAATTATTGTAGTAAATTAGATTGTAAAATATCTGGAACCTAAATATTAATTTTGTAACTTAATAACTAAAACTGCAACCATTGGGACTGATAGAACAAGAAAACGTGTTTTACTAATGATTTAATGTATATTCAGCTAGGATATACATGCTAGGATAAAGAAAGAAGGGGCAAAATCTGAATTCTTGATTAACTAATTAGAAATACAGGTAATTGATTAAATTTTAACAAAACTTATCAATAGTCACAATGATTAATAAATACTTCTTATAATGCATTTTTTCTATTCTGGCTCTTAGCTCACAGATTTCATTCAATGATGTAGGATCCTATAAGTTGTTGCATGTTCAAAATTTCAGAAATAATGAAAAATGTTTTAAGAAAATAGTTGTTTTTTAATTATTTATTTAACGTTTTATGGATGTAATCGAAGTTCATCAATTTATTAATTTTATTAGCAAACAATAATTATATTATAGTTCAATAAGTATAAAAAATGGCTTTAAGCAAGAATATTACATCTACATTTATCAAATTTGTAGAAAAAGATTAATAAATGATACTGAAACTGATAACAAATACTGGTATGGCTGGTCTTAACAGCTTTATTATTATTTTTTTTTTTTGTTTTGCTGTTTTATCGTTTCATACTCTCTGAATATTCCTCAAATTAATTTATTTTCAAAAAATTTTAAAGTAAATATTTCTTTTAACCTATTCATAGCAATCACAGAGCTTAAACTTTATCACAGCCAAGTTTTATTATACTGATTTTATAACTAAAACAATATTGTGAGCATTTTTTCTACTCAAATCATACTTTTTACATAAAATAAATAAAATAAAATATTTTAATAAGTAATTACAAAAGGTTGCTGAAATAATTATGGAGAAAAAATGGTAACTATTACCTTGATAATAAAAAATTACCATTCAATTAAGTTTCATTGAGTTTGTGAATATTAAAAAAAAAATATTTTAAAAAAGTCCCAAGAACATTTCACAACCACAGACATTTAACATTTAGCATCAAAGAAAGAAAAATGGTTGGCGGTGTAGTCAATGAATTTTCCTCAAAGAAATAAAACTTATCTGTCTAAAATTCATTGATTATGTCCACTGAACATTTTCAACATTGCTTGATAATATTATGAATGCAATATCAGCAAGGACTGTATTAAAAATTACTTTAAATTAAAATTTACTTGTAATGAGATTACCTACAATTTACATGTAATGAGATTATTTCCAAACTTATAGGGAAGAGCAGGGTTGCATGGTACATTTAAATTAATAGTAACTGCTTTCTGTTTGTACCTTCTACAACAAAGAAGTGTACTAACTCACGGAGGAAAAAATATACAGTACATTTTGGCCCCCCACCCATCTTTTAAAACAAATTATAATACTTTCAGACAAAACCAAATCAAAACAATAATTATTCAGATTACTGTCAACCTATGTCATATAACAGCATGATTATAAAATTAAATTATTGCACTTGTAATGTAGCAATATCATGAAACATTAGGGCATAATTTTAAAATGGTATGATACATTTGTTTGAAGACTAAGCAATTAACTTTATTTTTGTTTGGGAAACACTGACTGGAATGTTCAAATTTCTACAGTTAGGGAAGTGTTCAATGTTACCCTACCTCCATTGTAGCTCTGTTCTAAACTTAATAAATGAACCCAAAATATTTTTTTTCTATGACTTTTTATTAGTTTTAAAAAAAGTTAAATTAAATCAAAATAGCCTCCACCACCATATACAAAAAAAAAACCTGCTGGGGAACAAGCATAATTTTTTGCTGCAGTAATAAATCAATTTGGGTGCTATTATTTATTGAATTTAAATAGAAAAGGATTGAATGATCTTCAATAATTTTGAGTAAGCACATAATTTATTAAGTGAACACTTTTATGTAATTAATTTTTTAATATTTTTTTTTAGAATTTTCTTTTGTTGATTTTTACTTTTTATTTCAATATTAAATTTTGATTACTATGACATTGTGAACCATATAATGGCTTACCATTAACTATTTTAGATAGTTATGAATGTCTATGGTATTTCAATAATAACCATTCATCAAGCTCTGATGTTTAAAAATGAATATTTATTACAGTTATTAAAAATATTGTTAAATAAGAAAATAATGGAATTTAGAGCATACTCATCAAACATCAAGGATATAAACTAAATTTTGGAAATTACTATTGAATTTTTTTTTTGTTTGTTTGAAATAAGCACAGATGCATCAATAACACACATGCATCAACCTCAATAAAAAAATAATAAAACATAAAAAAAAAAAAAAAAAAAGAAAAGATATATAAACTGTAATATATCTTATGTACATAAAAATGGAAAAATATGGAAGATAACTAGCTCGCAATAAACATTTTTTGAATGGCATATTCAATAATTGTTTAAAATTATTAGAACAAGTGGTTTGAAATAGTGGCATCCATATTACAGGTTTTGAATTTTTTATGAGTGTTCTTCAATTGTAGTAGTTAACATTCCTTGAATTCATTTCTGACAAATCTTTCCCCTTAGTTTCTGGTACAAAGCATATTATGAAACAGAGGCTTCCTATTGATACTGCTGAATAAAACCAAAAAGCACCATGAAGGCCAAATATTTCTTGAAAATCTACAAATGTTTTGACTCCTACAAAAGCGCATGCATAACTAAATGAGGTTGCTAATGCACTTCCTAGTCCTCGGTATTCCAATGGAAATAGTTCTCCAATAAGTAACCATGATATCGGACTAATACCCATTGAAAATGCTACCGTAAAAACTAATACACAAAGTAGAGGAATCCAGTCATACTGAGCAACTACTAAGCCTCTGCTTCTATTAATGTTTTCATAATATACAAATGAACCAAATCCTGCTAGAGCCATTGACATAAATACACTACTAGCAATCAGCAACGGCAACCTACCAACAGTATCAATTAATAACCCAGATAATAATGACGACAACAATTGAACAAATGCCACAGCAACAGCTCCACTGTGAGGATCCATTGCACCAAAAGTTTTTTTGAAAATCGAAACAGCATAAAAATTAAAAGCATTTGCTCCAGAAAACCTTTGAAACATCATTAAACCACAAGTTACAAGTATTGGGTTTAAAATAGTTATGATTGCGTGTCTATTAGGATTACGAAATCTATCGGAATGAGCAGCAAGGACATTATTTCTTATTGTCAAAAGTTCTTTTCCAACGTCTGCATGTGGTCCACGAAACCACTGTAAGGATCTGGCTGCTTCTTGCTCCTTACCAACTAATACTAAATAACTTGGTGTTTCAGGCATGTAGGCAACACTTATAAAAAAAATTAAAGGAGCACAGCCAATAACCATGGCTAATTCACGCCAATCAAGGTAAGCTCCAACTGCAAAACTTATTAAAACTCCCACATGGCCAAATATTTTTAGTACAGCACTCAAACAACCCCTGATGTCAGGGACAGCTATCTCGCTGATATAAACCTGAAAAAAATAAATATGTATTAATATACTAGTTATTAGCTGATAAGGATTACAAAGCTATTACAATATTAATATTGAGAAACATAAATATATGATTTCTGAAATGTTTTCACATATAAGTTATGAATGTAGAACAAATGGATTTACTGATTGATCTTAGCTTTGATAACCAAGTTGCTAAAATTTAAACAAAAATGAGATTAATAAATTATTTTAAATATTTTATGAATAGTGAAAAATAAGTACCTGAGAAACCATAAGGATAATGGCACAGCAAAAACCACCAATAAAACCAGTAGCAAACATCATTTCAATGTTCTTGGCAAACACAGTCACCAGCCATGAAGCTGAGAATGGAATGGAAGTGATTAATAAAACTTTTCGACGGCCAAACTTCATAGCTATGCCACCAAACATTCCTCCAAAAAGAGCACCAAGGAGTGATAAGCTTGCTACCCAGGATGCTTGCTGGGAATTTATTGTTAAGATATTGGTAAAGTTGCCAGTGTATATAGCAAACTGTTGTTTCTCTTGGAGGGAAGCGATTGCAGGTGAACTGTAGCCTTTGCCTAAACCCGCAGCAAGGGGGCCCAAAGCTAGAGCTAAAGCAGCAAGTACCTATAGAGAAACATTTTTCCACATTGTCATAATGATTAAAGAGTGTATTAAATCTTGTACAGAAAAAAATTAAATACCTGAGAGAAATAGTGTGGCTTTGCATTGGAAGCTAATATCACAGTCCTCTCACTTCCATTAACCATTACCTCTGCCTAAATAACATTAAATTCCATCAATATTCAATGTTTTTATAAGCATTCCAAGATATCTAATTGAAACTTCTATTAGTGTATTACAATCAAAAGGAAGTAAAGTTAAGAAATTATGAGGTACCTTACATAAAAAAAAGTACTTGACATTTCAAAGTATTATAATACAGTCACAAATAAGAAAATTTGAGTGCAGCTTTCTTTTCAGATACTTAAGATAATCATCATGAATCGTTAAAAGGACATTAAATAATAATATAACGACGATTTTATTAATAAATATGGATATTTATGTTTCGTTCGTATTTAAATGTCGTACCCTTTATTGGAGGGTCAAAAACCAAAGTTCCAGAGGCCATACTATGGAGTTTGTAGATTATGGAGTTATGGAAATATGGATCCATACTCTCAAATCAGGCGGTGGGTCCGGGAATATTCTTTACTCTCTTGGAAAATTTTAAATATATTATACGCATTTTAATCCAATCCAAAAAAATAATACATGCCACAAAACATTTTTAGTTTGTTCCTTTTTTTAATTAATTTATATTTTATTCGGGATCTTTAAAATAAGTTATTACCTACATTTTAGATGGAAAAATATTTTTAAGACATCAGCAGGTACTTGCTATTAATCTCTTGTTAATGTGAAGCCGTAATTTTCGTTCCGATAATACTTTAACACATTTATTACTATTATAAACCTGTAAAAAACAAACGCAATGTTAAGTGGAAGAGTCCGAAACATTATTTTCCCTTGGGCCAGAGTTCAATTGACTGCGGCTCGGATATAAACAACACAGGCTGATATGAATAATTTTCCCCAATGTTTAAGTATTTGGAAATAAACATATTAGGATATAAGATGACTCCGAATTTTTTTCTTGGTCATTGATCAGTCGAAAGTAAGAAGTAAGCCGATGATTCAGAGGATGTATCCTACTTTATTAACATTTATCAATAGTAACATGAAACTATATTGCACAATATTAATAATATTTATATACTGATCCAAGGCTGTAGCCAGGAAAACCTTTCGGAGGGGGGTCAGGTCAGGATCGAGGATTTTAATACCATTATTCATGATAATTTTTAAAATTTGTCCATATAAAATATTATTGGATGATGAATGATTTAAATGCAATACGCAACAACAATACTTCAATTCTTGATTTTTCATACGATTGTTAATTATTGTGAAGTTGTTGGAGGACATTTTCAAGCAAACATAAATATAAGTATGCTTGTTGACAATGATGTAAAATGTGTTGGATCCTCTGTAGTGTGTGTTGTTTTTAATTTAATTTGCACTTTTTTAACCTAGCATTAGTTTTTAATACTAACTAAATTTCGGGATTCGGGGGGGGGGGTTGACCCCCCTAACCCTCCCCCCCCCTTGGCTATGGCCTTGTACTGATCATAGTTAATACTAGGCATCAATATGTAATCAAAATAATGACGATGTCAGTGTAAACACACCTTTAGATTCTAAAATATAAATTTCATTCTATAATTTATAATTCTATTATTTAATTTTTGTATTTGGAGCTGGTTCCTAGGCGGTCTCCCCTCTCTGTGTGCTTCTCTTATATTTCCTAATTCATCAACACGAATCCTCATAACATAACCCGTAAATTCTAACCCCTCAGTAATGAGGTGCAGTGTTAATGCCAATGAATATCATCAAAATTCCTCATTAATTCATCTTGAAAAGTGACGTGATAAAGTAACTATATCCTACCCCATCCTTGTTCCACAAATTACCATAATTTACAGAGCTAAGTTTTAAAAAAAATATATGGAATAACTCGTCCACCTCTTGTTTACTAGGAGTATTCTCATATTAGGAAAAAAATTAGGACAGCCCCGGAGTCGAAGAAATATTTCCATATATATATATATATGTGTATATATATATATATGTATATATTTGTTGTATTTTGTAGAAGTAGATGTAGTGTTGGTATGGTGCCAGAGTATAAGCCCACATTGAAGGAGATAGTGGAATATAGGTCTGTTTTCGATACGTATTCTGTTTCTACTTAGCAACCTTCATTGTCCCACAATTTCAATGAAGACTAGCTGATATTGAAATTCGCCAATTTATCGAATATCTTGAGGGGGTTGTAATAAAAACGGTATTGACGTGAGCGATGAGCACCTTCATTTTATTATTGTATCATTAGTACATGAGATATCCACCCAATTAACAGTTTTTAATAGAAATAAGTGTATACCCTTTATTAATAAAGTCGTTATGTCCTAACCGTGTTTCTTTTGTCCATAGTTATAACTATCCAACGATTCGAATACTTCGTCGAGAGACTATCACACAATGTACAATAGCGTAGTAAGACAGTCACGAAAGGAAAATTTGTGCTTATTCTTGGTTATAATTTTAATTGTTTTTTCTGGCTGATCGTTCTTAGCTCGATACCACTGTCATGAACTAGATTTTAAATGTAAAAAAATATATGTTTTTTTTTTTTTATAAAAATAAATAAATATCTACATAAAAAATTGTAAATAATAAATTCTTTCTATGGGATTTAGTTAATTAGATATTGGATCTATTTTTAAACTATTCAGTATCTAAATATTTTTTTCCATGCAGCCGAATATATATTCTTACCTTAGCCTTCATTGGGTCACCCATAGCGTAACTTATAATGCTAAATATTCATGATAAAATTCTGCTTATGTTCCCATCCTGAAAAAATTTCTGTGGTTATCAAAAGGTCATTAAAAATTTTTTGGTTATCAAAAGGTCATAAAATTTTTAATATAACACTTCTGCGAATATTTTTTATTGCATTCTGTTAAAGTTTAAGGGAGCCGATAGTTTAATTCTGAAACTACCTATTTTAAACCATTCACTGAAACCCGGGGAAACGCGTAAAATCCTCCCATCGACGTTTCGGCCTATTCGGAAGAACATTTAAAAAAGTTGATGCTTCTTGTGTTGAAAAAGGGAAAAAAAGCAGGAACAGGTAATTATATTCTGGAGAATATGAATAAGGTACGATATAAGGATATAAAGTAAATGTCGATTCGGACGTTTAGTCCGCATTCGTAACTAATTATTATTTTAGAAGTTCAATTATTACCCGGCCCAGCAACTTGACGTTCTCTTTCATACATATTTGACGACATTTCTGGAATTGCCCTGCGATTCCACAATTTGTATTCTAATATATTCATCATGGATCTTTCTGTATTTTCCTGAACCTTAAAACACTGTTCCTTTTTCTATCAAGAACAGTACAAAGGATAACAGCTTAGTTAGTGCTAAAATCCGTTAAAAAAATATCCGTTTTTAACCACGCTTTTAATTGTTTAGAGTTCCTAATTTAACTATTTTTCATTTTTTCTACTCACACCACATTCATATTCACCATCATACAATTACTAGTTCCTTTTATTTTCCGTTTAGCATTAAAAAAATCACCGACTTCTTAAAAAGGTTTTCTTGATCATCTCCACGTGCACAATATGTATTATAAAAATTCTCTTGAGTTTCTAGAACTTATTCTTACGTTATAAGGATACATGTTTACAAGAAAGAGCGGTTACTACTTTCTCAGCGCTTGAGGTTTGGGGAGGAAAACTGTTTTTGTTTTCATGAGAGGAAAATAGTTGACTATCTCCTTTCCACATTTTCCAGAAACGTCGGCACATAATTATAACTCTAGTACTTATTCAGTATTTTTTTTTCATATGTTTTTGTTTTTGTATAATTTTTTATCAAAGCGTGTTTTCACAGGGGAGTTTGAAGGAAATATAAAAGCCGCTACACACCGAACTGACGTCAGTCCGAAATGAGCGTGTGTACCGTCGCTTCAGTTCGGAGTGTCCACATCAGTTATCTGAGCGTACAGGTGTCGTTTGGATAGACATCACCCTTTCAATCGCTTTCCAGACCTCGTCAGTACTCCTCGCCTGTGTGTTTATTATTTTAAGTGAAAAAGGGTCAGTTGGGGAAAAGACTTTCTTATAGAATTTATAGATCTGTTCAGAGGGGAGGAATGTTTGTGGAAATTAAATTCAAAAGATTATCATAACAAACAAAAACGAGAGGACTCATAAAATTCTTGTTGAAAACATGATGTAAAAATTGTGTTTAATATGTTAAATTCATAATACATAACACATTAAGAGGGACTGGAGCTTCCAAGGGGTAACACATTGAACTGACACACCGTAGTGAGCGCGTGGATGCGAATATTGCGTTCAGTTCGGTGTGTCAGCTAGAAATGATCGCATCGAACTGACACACCGAAATGACCGTGTGTAGCGGCCTTAAGGAAGAAAAAGAAAATTAGGATGAGGGAGTATACAAACGTTAGGACGACGTTTCCTTAAGATATTCCTGAATACCTCGCTGTCTTACGAAGACCTCATTTTATACTTATGTGTATAAATAATCCATTTGTTTGGAAGTTCCTATTGTTGTTGTCATTTGCTGTAATTTTATTATATTTTTGTTTATTTCACAAATTAATTTATATTTACTTATAATTTATTTTTACACACATCTGTCTATTTTCTTAAAACAAACTTCTAGAAAGTTCAAATAAAATTTATAAAATTGACAAATCTTTTCTCTTCCAAATAAAAATATTCAAAAACTATCACCATCATAAAAATAATATATATAAAATAAATTATAATATAAAATTGACGTAAGTCAACGAGATCCTAATTAAAGTAATGTTCAATGAACATTCCTCCCCTTGTATAAATCGCAAAAAAAAAAAAAAAATGCGAGAACACGGGGATATAGGATCGGTGAAGAGAATGGATTTTCCTGGCCGTGTTACGAGCCAGGTTAGCTCAGTTGGTTAGAGCACCGCGCTAGTGACGTGGGCGACCCGGTTCGAATCCCGGCCTGGACAATTTTTTTCTCTTCAAAATAAAAATATTTAAAAATTATCTCCATCATAAAAATAATAAATATAAAATAAGTTAAAAAAATATAAAGAGTTGCCTAAATACGAACATACCTAATATATACGTTTAACATAACTTAGATAGGTTATACAATACTTAATATACGTTAAACATAACTAAAAGAGATATAAAGAAAGATTGTCATTTATTAATTTACCTCAAAATACATAAATATTTCAAATTTGTTTAACGGATAAAAAAAGAATAAGTCACATTATAATCTAATAAACAATCAAAGTATTTATTTATCTATTAGATAATTTTAAATACGTTAAGAGGTAGAAAATGGTTGGGTTGGAGGCCAGGAAAAAATTCTCTAAAGTAAGAAGAACTGTTTATTTTTAAAGCCAACGTTTATGTTTAAAGCCGACGTTATTTTAAAAATACGTTACAAAGAATATAACTATGATTTTCAGTTCACGGATCATTTTCATGAAAAACATTTTAATAATTTTGATTGCACTGCTATAAAATAGTCCAATATAAGACTTGGTGGATATCTGCAACATATCCGCCAATGCGGATAACAAACATTCATTTCATCACCGCGTTTATTGTTCTTTCCAAGTTTCGCTGAATTGCATTACCTCATATAGAGTGGAAAATTAGTTGATAGTAAGAATCTAATGGTTGTTTTTTTAGTTTTCTTTAGACGAAAGATAGATAAATAATTTCTTTCAATAAAGCAATTGCTATTTAATTGCAACCCGTAATTACGTTTTGTAATATAAAAATCATAATTAAACATAGTAAAGTGCCTAAAATTTGACCAATAAAATAATTGTCGAATGGTTTATCAGTTTTTATTTTTATTTTTATATACATTAATAATAGCATACTACCTGAGTTTTTGTATTTCTGAAAATATATTCAATATAATTTAACAATATGGGAACATTTATCATACTGCTCCTTAGAACATAAAATGTATTTATTCATTAATTATGTTTTCAGCTTTCAAAATGTTCGAATAAAAATACTCTATGATGAATCCAACGCATATTGCAATAAGAAAATATTACATCATAATTTCGGATTCTGATTAACATGTTTCAACACTCTCATAAATGATTAATCTTTCGCTTAAAAAGAAATTCATTTGTGTACATTTTTCTGTGGTTAGGCTCGCCAATTACACTTTTTAAATTTTATTTTGGATACCTTTCTAGAACTTAAAAGTACCATAAAGTTATCAGCACCTCCATCTTATAAATAACGTTTCTTTGTCTTTAATTTTTTTTTTTTATAATTCTTCAATGTACAATACTCAAGCTAAATGCCAATAGCTATATTATAAAAAAAAAAACTATACCACTACAACCGATAAAGGCTTTTGGGCTCAGTACATGGTAGAACAGATTAAATAATTGATTTACAACGGTCGGATTTGAACCCGGAACCTTTAGCACAACTTAGCGCTTTATACACTAAGCTACTCCGCTCCCCATTTTATATGATAGCTGCATAAAATGTTCTTTTTTGGTGCTAAAAAGTTCCAAAAGTCTGGAGTAATGGCATACAATACCATAATAATAGCCACACTTGAATTTATGAAAACTCTTTGCACAAAACTGTGCGCTTCACGTTCACAGTTGCATGTTATTGGCTGCTGTAAGCACGCGAGGATGCTAAAAGAAGGAGTACTTTCTAAAAGTATGTCTCAGTTTAGTTAGTTAGTCAGTCCCTTATGTTGGTGGAAGGTAATGTATTATTTTTTATTTTTTTTATTACACCGTATGTGCTTAAAAACCGATTCTTATATATGATTAAGTGCACCATTATGTCGTTATATTTCTTCTAGCTAATCTACTTGATTGATTCGGCACTTAATCTCCACATTTTCACGCAAATTAAAAGAAGAAATGTGTTTTTCATCATTATTAGATGTTCAATGATGTATTAGAATTTAAACAGTTTATTAATTAAATATTATTTTCGTACGCGTTTGCTTCATATTACAAAAAAAGAAAAAAAAAAGCTAAACATAATAAATACTCCTACAAATTTCATCTACGCATAGCCACTGATGTGTGAAAGCATATGTCAACATGTGTTAGAGCACCCTGCTCAATGTTCTGGAAATCCTGCCTTCAAGATATTATAAACAGCTTTTATAACAATGCTTATTTCTTCAAGATAATATTTGTTTTGTTTTTTTTAATTTTAATTTTGAATTTAATGTCCTTCAGACTCGAGGTGGCTAAGATGACACCTTTTGCAGTCTAAATTACCACAACCTCATTCAGGGAATATATACCAATTCAGCCATATTTAGAGGCGCAACTAAGTATGATTGCCCCTTGAAGGAAAAATTGAACATTTTCTTACACACCCCTCAGAAAAAGAAGAAAACATCTTTATTCTTAAACACTTGGTAATACTTAAATGATTACTATTACAATCAAAATATAACAACAAATTACTCTTTAAACATTATTTTTTCAAGTTGTATTCGGGTATTATTATCTAATTAAAAATAAAAATATTCTGAAGACGATTCGAGTCGAACTATTGTTCATACTTATTACCAGTATAAAAATAACTACTCAATATAATATTTTATTAATTTTTTAAATTAGTTTTATTAATTTAAATTTTATTTACTCGACTCAATTACTTATTTGAATGCAGTTTTAAATTTATTACAACAAATAAACAAAAATTAAATTTTAGTAACTTATATACAAACAGGGTACTTGTATGTTAAGGTATAACCCCTTTAGTATTTAACATAATTAATTTAATTTGAAATAAATAATAAACATGCTTTTATTAAACCAATTTTAACTGCTTACATCAATCCAAAAATCTCTAATATCTAATAAAATTTGGGCGAATGGGTCTTTGAGTGTTGTGTACGTCACGTGCGGTTTGTTCCTCGTCTTCGTTTGCTACCCCACTTGGCAGATCCCCATAATTCTGCATTCTTCTGCGTATTTGCCAACGTTCTTGGATAAGCAAAATTGTAACTGTGGTTCATAGTTTTTTGTACATAACCCAGCTTCTACAGATGCACGCATCCCTTCCAGCTGTCGGACACTACAATACTTCCAGTATGGCGAAAGCATATGTCTTTCTAATACTGCTAATAGTGTGGCTTGCGATCTACCCTGCACCAGTTTTAGGAAAGATTCATTTTTTCCCCTGTAGATACCTCCGAACATCCATTTTCGTCTCGAACCTCTTGAAATATGCTTTTTAAAGTATACATTTTCACACAAAAAAAACTCACTGTGTAAAAACCATATAATTACCAATTTACATATGTTTACTTCACATGTCTTTTATAATCATGAAACTCAATAAATTCAATTAAATTATAAAATGGTGATACCATAACATACAAGTACCAAAAATAGTAAGCTCATAATAGAATAAGCTTTATTATACATTAATTTAAATTTAAATATAAATATAATTCATGTTAACAGAAACTGAAATTGTTAAAAAAAGAAGAAAATAAATCTTATTATAAGAACAATGTGGAGGGGCAATCCCTACTTTCTTCTTATCCCAGGGTCGGTTTAATCCATCCGACTGACCTAACAAAAGAAAGGTATATATATGTGCCTTCCTTCCTACCTCTAAATGCAATTTCCTGTTTCTTCTGAAACCATAGTATTATTTATACTGAATTTTAAATGAAAAACTTATCGTTATTCTAAACAAAAAACAGTGGACATGCCTCAATGGTTATTGTCTTGGATGCAAGGTGATTTTAGACTAAATAATCAGATAGTTTATGGAGAGATTGTACACACGGTCTTGACATTGCGATTTATAGAATAAAGAAATATTTTATGCTTGAAAGAGAATAAGGAAGAGGTTTACAGATGGAAATGGGAAAGAAATTTCAAAAGGAAAACGAATGAAGCAAAAAAGATTAATTCAGTAGTAGTTCTATGCAATGGAGTATAAATATTGATTGGTTGGGCTCTGGTATTCAAGGAGTGGATAGAGAAAAGCAGGGTAAGGAGTTTGGCGAAGTGGGAAGGTTTATTGTTTCTTGAAGATTGGTCTAGATAACCAACGAAGTACTGACGAGGAAGAAAAGCCAATTTAACTCGGTGTAATAGTCTGAGCTCACCGTTTGTGGACTTCGACGATGACAATTCATGAGATCCTTTTATACCATTTTAAGTTTGTTAGTAAGATCCCCATTTACCACGGAACCATAGCCGAAGTGAGGGTGAAACAAGAGTGGATATACAATTGACAGATTTTTAAAAGGATTCACAGAATGATAATTGTCGACCTTGATAATATATGTGGAAGAAAGTGGTCCGGGTAGAGGTCTAAGAATTTCTCATAGAATAGGAGAAAACTTTACTGAGTAGCCAACGTTTCGACCCACCTTGCAGGTCTTCTTCAGGGCTGTGGGCTTGATAGGTCTTACACTAGCTAAACACACCTGCTGTTTAACGTCGAAATTTCACATTTCACGTCCTATCAAGCCCACAGCCCTGAAGAAGACCTACAAGGTGGGTCGAACCGTTGGTTACTCAATAAAGTTTTCTCCTATTCTATGAGAAATTCTTTGACCTCTACCCGGACCACTTTCTTCCACATATTCACAGAATGTTTGGAGCTGTAATGATGGATTTTCAAAATATTTCTAATACGATTACTCCTGGTAAGGTTTTGGTTGAAAAAGAATCCGAGGTTTTTAATAGGGTTATGGAATGAAGTAGGAATGTGGTTGAAGAAATGTAAGGTATAATAATGAAGGGAATATAAGAGGCGTAGGGAACTGATGAAGGTAACTATGTAAATCTATCATTATATAAATTAGAAAAGAATGGTTGGTGAAAGAGAAGAGCCCTGAAGAACACCATGCATTGCGACTGCTGTCTATGGACAATAGAGTAAGAAGAAGGTTCCATTCCTCTATTTTATGGTGCCGGTGAAAGAAGTCAATTGGTTGAGTTTGGATTCCAAAACTCCATGATCAACAGAATTAAAAGCTTCGGATCAGTCTAAAAGAATTACGATTGTAATTAACTCTTCTTAATTTTTTCTTTAAAAAGCTTAGAATCAGTGAAGAAATAGAGGATTGGTACAGCCGAGAAAATGTTTACAGGATTTTGAAAAGAGGATTGGTAAACTATATATTTAGTACATCAGGAAATACAGAGAACTTATTTCTAGGTTTAAAGTTGACTACAGAGTGTTTTCTGAGAATTTTAAACTTCAACGTAAGGATCCAGATAGGGATATGACCTGCGAAATGAGTGTGCCTTGGCTTTGTGAATGGAAGTCTGTAAGACATTTAAGGGTAAACTGAAGGAAGAATAATCAATGGGAAATCGAGGACAACGAAAAACATCTTTTGGCTTCGCCATTATTTCATAACTCTTATTTTTTAGTTAATCTATGGTGCTGAAGGTCGTCAAAATGTATCAGCTTTAAGAAGAGCGTTTTGATTAAGAAAGGCCAATAGATCTAACGACAGACACTAAACGATTTAATATATGAAACAGGAAGTCTGAAGAGGTTGGAATATGAGAATGTGTTGCGGTATACATGAGGATAGAAACATTACATTACACCTGGATAAGATCACGAGATGCAAGTATAGGTACAGGATATTTTGAGGAGGTTAAGAAATTTTCGTATGAGCCTAGTATAATGAGATATGTGAATAAACAAAGAGGAAATAAGGTTTGCTAAGTATCAGGAGGATTAGAGAATCGATTGGTATTAAAATGAAATAGATATGTTGTTGAAGAGGGGGACATATATGAAGTGTTGAGATTCGAAGGAAAATCCAAATGAAATATAAACTATGAGAAAATAATATAGTAAACAATAATAGTCGGAGAGGTTTCAGTGAACAGGTGTTTTAAGAAACTGAAGGGGGTTCCTGAAGGATGTTAACTATCACACATGGAAAAAGTAATCCACGTCATTCTTTCGCTCTGCCCGATCATATCGAATGATAGATTAGTTATGAATGCACACGAAAGAAAGCATAAAATAGATATTTAATGGAAAGCGAAGTAAGGCAAGATAACCTCAAACAGCAAATAAAACAACATTAAAATGATTACCTAAAAGCGTTATTAAATAAAAATACACAAACAGTCTGACAAAATCAAATGTTAAAAAAATGAGGCTACAGTTTTGACTTTAAAATTTAAATGTTTATTTAAACTTTCATCCTAAAATGTTCTAATTTTGAATTCAATACTAGGTTGAAGTTATGATCATGATTCTACTTTTCTTTATTTTTCTAGTTATAGTTTTAAGATTTTTTTTTTTTACTGAAACACTATTTTTAAAAATGCCAACATAATGAGCGATCCTATGTTTTATTTACATAACTCGATTAATGCAACCATCATATTATTTTCAAATGATAGATTTATTTATCAATTAACTATAAATTGAATCGAACTGATTACAATATCATAACTAATGATGATAAATTAGCGCTTTAATTGGAATAAAACAGTGATATTGATGCCTTTAATTAATAGTATCATATATAAAAGAAAAGTATGCAGTTTTACATTCTTTATTAATATTTAGAGTAAAAGCACCACAGCTTTACTTTTTTCTAGCTAACATGCTTGAGAAACATTTTTTTGGAATTTTTTTACTTCAAAAAGTACTATTTTTTTGTGGAAGAATATCCAATATAGTAGAGAATATAAGAATCATATAATCAATATAAGAATCATATAAGAATATATGAAGTTTAAATACTCACTTTTTTGCAGTTGAAAGTGCATAAGTAGTTTCTGTTGAGACTGCCAACTTGGTTGACAATTGCTGATCTCATTATGACAAGGTTATGGAGGCTTTATAAAATCAGTTGCACTTATATATAATTATTATCCTTTCCACCATCCGCTGCAACAAAAAAAAATTCAAATGTTTGATAATTTGTTTAAAACTCAATGTGATTCTGCAATATAATTATATTATATAGTTAATTAGTAGTAAATAAAATCCAGTGACAATAATTAAAAATATCTAACACATTAGCTCTTTCCTACTTTATTGATTGAAGCCTTGTAAAGTCTACGAGATTCACCATAAACATAAAAAGTATCAGTTCCGCAGGTTGTCGCTTCGAGTCGAATTAGTTTTAATTTTTAATATTCTATCACACGCATTCTATTTACTTGTTGTATAATTGTAATACAGTTGTAAATATCAATAAATAAATTAAAAAAAAAATATTCTATGAAATAAAAATAATCATGAGTTTTAGTATGAAAAAAAACAAGTGTAATTACGGGAGATGTGTATATTCCGGTAATTATTTCATCAAGAAATGAACGTTTCAACAGGCATTTAAACCATCTTAAACAGCCAGCAATATTCCGAATAATATTCTAAGAACCACGTTATTCCAAGTGTTTTCTTCGTTGAGCTTCAACATTGGCCTAGTATCGTTGCAAGAATTCTCGATCTTCTTCATCCTTTCTTCAGGCCACTTCTTGCCCGTTTTAATTTCAGTTTTTTCTTGGAAACTCCAGTGAGCTGCAAGCTTCATCTGCAGGGGTTCGCGATCCCGAATATCGTCCGGAGAAACTCCCACTTCTTGCAAAGCTATGTATACTTCAGTGAACCATGCCCGATTGGTTTTCTTTCCATGAAAGTAAGTAAAGATCTTGTTTGTCAATCTTGTTGAGTTGATTCGTGTCACATGGCCATAAAATGTAATTCTTCTTTTCCTCGCCACGCCAGTTATTTTTTCAGTGTGGGTGTATAAAATCATGGTTATGTAGTCTCCTGCATTCATCGTTTTCTTTTACCGGATCAAGGATTTTTCTTAGAATTTTCCTTTCTTTCACTTACAGTTTCTCCATTAGTCCTTTCCTATGCATTACAAGGCACTCGGCCGCTTTTAAGGCCTCAGGTCGTATGACTGACTGTCTGGTTGTGTCTTACATTGGCGTTCAGGGATATTGATCTCTTTTTTCTTTTTTTTTTTCTTGCTGTAGACGTCCTTAGTTAGATTATATACTATTTCCATTTTCTTAATGCGTGATTCGAAAGATGCCTTTTCAGAGATGTTGGGTTCTATCCACTCACCTAGATATCTGAACGTTTTTGTTGGTTTGATCCTTCCTTGTCCCACATTCCCTGTCCTCTTTAGGTGCCTGCTTGATGTTACTAATAAACTCTGTTTTCTCAAAGGAAATCTAGAGACCTGCTTTTGCTGCTTGTATCTGGAGTTCAATGAGTCCGTAATATTACACAGGTCTGCGATGAATAAATTATATCATATTTAACTAGTGGGTTTAACAGTATTTTTGTGCTGATTATGGAAAAAATAATGAAAAAATTCCATCATCCCTAGATAAGTCACAAATTTCAGCGGAAGTTTTAGGGTCTAAACTTAAAGAAAGACGTATGTTAGCCTCCGGTATTTCATTTTCATGGTACCGATTTAAAGAAAAGGAAATTTTCCATTTTTTTACACAAGAGGGTGAGTTAGTTTTCTGCAACAATGTGTACCTGGAATCATGGAAATGTTCAAAATCACTTATGAACCAGAGGAATGGAGACTTTTCATCGATTCATCAAAAAGCAGTTTGAAACCTATACTTCTTCACAATGGTAACCGATATGCTTCTGTGCCTGTTGGGTACTCAGTCCATTTCAAAGAATGCTACGAAATTCTTGAGTTCGGTCTTATACAAGACTTATAATAACTTTACAACACATGACCATCAGTTTTATGCATATTTTAGCTAGGTATAATTGTTTTTTTTGCTTTTACTTCATATTAAAATAATAAAAACAAATTCAAAATTTTCCGTTTTTTGTACTTTTTCCATAAACTTCAACTTTATTTTGTAGGCAAGCGATACGCGATAGGAAAAATCCAATGTAATTTTTTTAAATCAGCGCAAAAAAACTACATTAAGATCAGTTAGCTAAAGCAGACCTGTGTTATTAAAAAGGAAACAAGAAAATATTTACTGCAAGTAGCTATATATATAAATTTATATATATATATATATATATATATATATATATATATATATATATATATATATATATATATATATTTTCCAGGATAAAAGTATCCTAATGAATATTTGACGTAAAATAATTATAATCAGTTCAAATCCCGACTCTTATTTCTCCAAACATGAAACAACGGACACCAAAGATCTCTGGAAAATAGTATTTCGTAGTATTCCAACAATTCAGTTCATTCCAATGCCAAGAAGTGGAAGATCTAGTTGGAGGGAGAGGCTGAGCCGTGGTTGTAGAGCTGCAATTTGTCTTTAAAAGATAGGAACAGTTGAGCTGTGAGCTATTAGATACTTGAGCTGATTGACGGCCGTACTCTGGGCCTCATCCCGACACGATTCATCTCAGCCTTCCACCGATCCCTAAAACCCTTCTAAGCTAAAGCATATTCAGGTAGTGCAGGGATGTCCACGAATAGACTGCGGTGCAAAAGTAATCAAGATAGCTAAGCTTAATATTAATTATAGTAGTTATTTAATTTGAAATGAGTCTCGCGAAGTCACTACTGCGATGCTCTAAATGCGACGGAATTTATATACGTCACCATGCAAGACTTCAGAATAATCCAGTAAGCTCAAATACATTATTTAATATATCAAAGAGATTAATCAAGAAAGAAAAAAAATGTAAACAAATTTACAGAGCATTAAACCTGTAATGGTTTGGGCTGAATTCGATAAAAAGGTTTTAAAGCAAATATATAAATATCACTTCTTGGCCCGAAACCGATATCAATGTTTTCATGACAAACTTTATTCCCACTCAAACCCACTAGTTTCAAACCTAGCAACCTCTTCAATTCCTGATAATCCTCCAAGGCGTCTGAAAAGAAGATGGCCTCGTGACTTTCTAAGTTGAATTTTTTATTTGAGTACTACCACTCGGTAGTTTCTCTACTTGTCTCTATCTATGTATCATTCCTGCCATTGTTACTTGCTATATTGTTATAATATAGTTGTAATTTCAATGAATAAATTAATTTTTAAAAAATGTCAATTCCACACGTTTTCTATTCAACCATCAAAATTTTACAAAGTTAAGCAAGTAGATAACTTAAGGAATGTTAACTGTAAGGACATCACATCTCCGATCCCAAATAAAAATAGAGAAAACCTTTCTTACATTTATTTCAATCTTTTCATGAACCTTTGTTTTTATAACTCACAGAAAAATAGGAAGCAGGTTCGTAAAACAAAATTTGAAAAACGAATCTCAGAAAGTTATTGTGATTTAAAATTCAAAATATTGAAAATTCGAAAAAAAAGGAAGTTATACATTAATAAAATAATAACATTGTAATAATAATGACACCCAGCCGTCCATAATATTTATATTTAATCGTAATGGCGTTAAGTATAAGACTGTTTTTGAATGTTGTAATGAATTCCTTATGTTATTATTTAAAGAAGTAAAAAAAATAATATACTGAAATAAGTTAAATTATATTGTAATGTTATTATATTATAATCCTCCCGACAAAAATGTAGTTAAAACTAAAATTAATCGAAATTATTTCAACTAAGGTTAATATATAATAAAATTAAAAATTAAATTGGAAGTCTAAAATGTCAATAATTATTAAATTTAAAGACCACAAGGAGTCCCAATAAATAGAAACAAATAAGACAGTAAATTTTATGATTCAGCAATGAAGGACTTTTTCTATATTTCACTGCCATCTGTAGTTGCACTGCAGAACTAACAACTTACCCAATTGTGGCATGTATATATGATGTGTGAGCATCTGAATCAGTAACTGTTTTCAGTGAAATATTATTTTTTTAAATTTATTATTCGAAATTCTAAAATTTCTCCTTAAAAAAATTGAGGTAATTTTGATAAATTATATTAAAATAATATTTGTGTGTCTTATGGTTTTCTGGTCTCTAATATTCATTTATTTTATTTTCTAAATTTAATTAATTTTATATTATAATATTCATTCATTTTATTTTATTAATTTATTAAATTTTAATAGCATATTCAAGTTGTTTTTCAATTTGTCTAATCTTGATTTATTTCTGATAAAGATTAAAAGAATTAAAATAAAGTAAATGATATGAAAAAAAAGCTATTATTCAATATCCTATTAGAATCTATAAATTGTCATTCATGAATAATTAAGGAAAAGTAATCATATTATGAAATAATTTCTATAACGGGTATTGCAACGGTGTAAACTGACATTTGGCGGTCTTAAAATATTTTTGTCTTTATACTAATGAGCCGTCAGGATGTAGGTATTACACTGTTTGTTTATCCCAAAACTAATTGCAAGAGAAAAATATGGTTATTATAAAAACAAAATTATATGTTATAAAAACATATTATGTTTTATTCTTATATAAGAAATTCTTCTTATCTTTGCACAAAGAAACATTCGACTCCTATGCCATTCTAGGGGAATAAAGGGGTTCTCACAAAAATCTGCATTGAACGATGAAGATTTGCAGATCCATCACTAAATTAATGATATAAATATTCAGTAAACTTTGTGAAACTGTCTCTTGTCAATTATTAGGTAGTCAATAGGATACCAATAAAACTAAAATTACTGAGAATTGAATTCATGCATAGTCAAACCAAATTCTTGAAGTTAGGGATGTCTTATCCTCAGAGATAATTCACATCCAATAAGACAAATTATATTAATAAGAGGAGTAAACAATTTACTATCACCAACTTTGATAAACAATTTTTGTATCATGTTACACTAAAATAAAATCCAGCGTTTCTAATTGAGCTCTATGTGCTTCAATAAAAGTAAAAAAAAAATGGAACTGTTTTATTTTATATCTTGAGTTTGAAAAATTATAGTTACATGCTTTCCACATATGAACAAACGTTCTTCCAGCATATTAAAGGGAAAATGTGAACATTACTTTTAATTTTAATTTTGAGCAAATGTATTTTTAAAAAATCCTTAGTTATTAAATAAACAAGCATTACAGATATTTTTCACACCAAAAGTGATATCAGATTTTGATTCAGCAATCCAAATACCTGATGGAAAAATCGATCAAAATTAAAACATCTGAACCATTAAATCATTTATATTCTAAACTTAGTTGATAAATCTGATACTTAAATATATTTATTGAATTAATTTCATAAACTTTCGAATTAATTGAAATTATTCAGTGAATATCTATTTAATCTCATAAATGATAGTTAACTCAAGCTGAATGATCTTTTTGTTGCTTTCTATCATTTATATTTGTGCCTTTTATACAGAATTATTTAAAGTGTGAAAAAAATCTTAGAAGCTAGTTCAGTAACTAAATAAAAAATAATTAATTACAGTGCGCTTTATTTTTGTTTCTCAGTTCCTAGACATATTTAAGGAAACAATTAGATGTATGTTTTTTTTGTTTTTTTCAATGAGTCACCCTAAAGGTCTTGATAAAAATTCTGAGATTCCTCCCTTTATAAGAGAATTTTCTTGACCTTTATCTGGACCATTTTCTTCCTCATATATATAAGGTTAACTAATACCATTCAAGTTAAAACCGTGGAAAAATTCCAACGAAAAGCCCTTAAGTCTCCAAACTAAAACAGAAAATGAAATTATCTGTCCAATAAATGAATTTTCTGTTTTAGTTTGGAGACTTAAGGGCTTTTCGTTGGAATTTTTTCACGGTCTTAACATTTATGCGAGGTCTTTTCAATATTAATACCATTCAATTTTTAAATATTTTTATTTAATATCCCGGCCTGGACAAATTTTTTCTCTTAAAAATAAAAATATTTAAAATTATCACCATCATAAGCATAATAAATATAAAATAAATTATAATATTATTCAAAATGGATAAATTATATAACAGTAATATTTGGGTTTCTTACGGTTTTTTGGTCTCTACTATTCATTTATTTTATTATCTAAATTTTATATAATAATATTCATTTTAAAGGCATTATTTAGGCATTATTAACTATTATTAGGTTATAATTATCCTAATTACTAGTTAGTAACTGCTGAACTAGATATTCACTGAGTAATGATTTTTTAAAAATCCGATTTCTCCGTCTTGCAATTGAACTTCCGGGTCGGTTAAGCTTTTTATTAATTATGGCTATTATTTATGAAAAATAAATCAATGCCATAAAGCGATATAAGCATTTAAAGTTTCATCAAAGTGGAAACTCGGGGAATTTTTTCCAATAAGGTAGTGCTGAATAGTCCAATATATTTCAGGATCGAAACAATATATATAATTTTCTTTTTTCACAACGGAATTAAAGAGTTAGGAGTATGACAGTTGTGATTTGTGAAGTTAATCTAAGCTTCTTCCTCTCTTGTTTCCCCCAGTTTTTCCGATACGATCTCCTCATAACCTCCCAGACATTTTCCCCCGAGTTATCAGGCTATCCACTTTTCTGTGAGCGGAACTCTTTGTCAGTAGCAACTCCTCGAACGGGATTATGAACACCTTATCCGAAGAGAGGATCTAAACTATGATAGGGTTCCATCGCTTCGCTAAGAGTTTTGATAGAAAAAGCGGTTCCCTTGGCATAATTTGAAAGTCATATTTTTCTTGTTTTTGGTCAGGCTCTCAATATTTTTTCAGATTGAGATTATTATGTTGATTTGATTACATTTGTTGGCGTTGAATTTATTTATTGTTTTCATAAAATATATAGTAATCAATTAATCTTGAATAATATTAGTTGACCTTATATGAAGAAGAAAATGGTCCAGGTGGAGGTAAAAAAAAATCTCTTAAATACGAAGAACTCTTTATTAGAGAGGTAACGTTTCGACCTACATTGTAGGCCTTCTTCAGGGCTTATAATGGATAGTCAAGGGTTGAGGCTTAACTGTCTTAATGTTGAAGCTTAAGGCCTCAACACTTGACCCCACTATAAGCCCTGATGAAGACCTGCAATGTGGGTCGAAACGTTGGCTTTCCAATAAACAGTTCTCCGATTTTTTTTTCGACTGTCACCCGGACCATTTTTCTTTGTAAATAATTCATGTATTTGAGACCTGATTGCATACTTGAAAAAAAATAGGACATAAAATTGTATGTTTATGTATGAATATGGACTATGTTACCATTGATGATAAAACATTCAATCAGTACTCAGGCAATTTAAATTGTATGAACTAAACTACAATCATGCTTGTAAGTATCCATATAATTGAGCTATTTGTTATTGTTAAACCATAAAATTATCCTCATATCGATAAAATTCATGATACTTTTTGAGAGATCATATATAAACTTTAAAAAAATAATTAAAAACCCTAAATCATTATCAAGAGCCTACAGAAAAGGCGTACTGTTCCTTGCGGTTGTGTATACTGGTGATATCACATTCTCTCTGAAGGCCTGAAGTGACGAAGGCCTAATATATAGTAGTAGTAGTAGTATATACATAGATATAAGCTAGCTACCCACGTTATAGGGCTTTGGTATACCATAGTATAAACAAACAGATTATATTGATAACCTTGCGACTATAGCCTAAGTGGGGAGGTTATACTCATAGAAGGGATGCCTCCCTAGCTGCATAAACTTGCCGCAGCATAACGTCGAACTGTACAACGTTGAACTTAAAATTTAACTTCTTTTTCGGGTCAAATAACTTGCTTCATTGTAAATTATAAGTTTGGATAGGCTTTTTATTTGTGTACCTCTTATTTTAAATACAGAAGTTAGATGCAGAGCAGAAGTTGATGTTGAGGGTTCACTTGATATAAAAGGTCAAGATGAAGTCGAAAGACAAAATGGTTCATCGTCAAATAAAATAAGCTGTTTCCGGATAAAACCGGACTAAATTTAAATGTTGTTGTAATATCCAACAAGTAAGCAATAATTAACGAAATTGTTTCAAAACACTGAGTTTTCAAACTAAGTAACTAAAATGACGAAAATCGATAGACCGATTGAGTTCAGTAATTCACAAGCCTTTTGTGTGAGCTTCTCGGTTTAGAAGTTTTTAAAGAGTTTGATCGATGGCCCAAGATCCCGAGTTGAAAAAGAGATATATATGAAGTTGGTTAATTGTTTCCGAGGAGGGGGCGCTTAAACCCCTGACAAACAGACCAATTCTGCCAAGTTTGTTAGTTGAGTAAAATGGTTCTGACAGATTTTCCAACTGACTGCCACTTAGGAGGATTTAGTTGGATCAGCTGCAGATTGGAAGTGGTCGAAACTAATTGCTGCCAACCTAATTAGCCATTCCACAATATTAACTCTCACTGGCCTCCTCCACTGGTCTACTCTATCAAGAGATACTGATCATAAACCTCTACAGATCTACTTACAAAAATTATTTCCGATATTTGGCATAATCAAAGTTTAAACTAATCATTTACAATTAAATCTGCCCATTCAATTCATAATTTTAATAATAGATTCGTTTTATTAAGGTATGTGATAAATAAAAGGGAGCAGAGCGGCTCAATGGTAGAGCTCTGAGTAGCCATACCGAAGGTCCTCGGTTCAAATCCCGCTGCTGGCAAGACTTTTATTTAATCTGTTAGCAGCCGGAGATGGATCCGTTGGGATCTATGACCCTCCCGGGGCTCATCCAGCCTGTATAAAGTGAGTACCCAAAATAAGGGGGGAATCTGGCGGTTGAGCGTGATCTAGGACAAATCACCTCCTTGCACAATCGTTTTCCAAGAAATAGTACAGTTTGTGGCATGTAATGAACCCCAGAACCTTCATGGGTTGTAGTGGTACAGAAAAAAAAATTTATGATAAATTAATCGTATATAAGTTTGTTTTCTAGTTACACCATCAGCCACAGTTAAGAGTAATGTTACGGGTTACTGGGTATTAAAATGAATTAAACTACTCCTAAATTAAAGATACTAATGTTTATTAACAAAATGATAAAAAGAATACAATGAAGTTACATAAAATCAAATTATTAAACTAATATAAATTTATAATAACAATATTCTAAATATTTCTAATTATAATATATAATATAATTTCTAAATACGCCAGAGCTTATAACTATAAATTAACACTTACAGTTCACTAATAAAAGTCCACCGACCGTAAGAATCTCCAAATATAACAAAGTGACACACAGTAACAAGCAGAAACAGTTTATTACACACACAAGACTGTCACAAGTTTATCACACTGTCCGGTTTACTACTGACTGCCTCACGCCGAGAGGGTATTAAAATAGGCAAGGCCGACACGGAGTGGGGGGGTTCTGGAACCTTCCAGAGCAATCTTCTTAATCTCTTCCGCCAAAGGGCTTAAGACGTTAATCATTTTATACAGTATTTCTCTCTGTGACCGTAATATGAACAATGTAGTATAGAATTGTAATAGTGATATATGTTCATTCATACTACATTTACAAGGGAAAGTACAAAGAAGAAAAATGGTAATGCAAAATAAACACCTCAAACGCAGTTATAATTGCGAGCCATATTTACACTCAGCCATAGTAAGCCTTTTAAAATACATACAAATATTAGCTCAGCTGAGGCTCTTAAGTAAAAACATAATTAGAACCCAGAATGAGCATACCAAATGTTATAATCCTATAAGTATATTTAATATTTCATTCTTTTCTCTGCATCTAACTGATATCATGTACTAAAATAGAACACAACTAGTTAAATTACTAGCAAGTATGAATAAGTAAGGAAGAAACGTTTGTTATTATACGTAAAAAAATCTCTGCATAGGAGCTTTTATCAAGTTTCCGATTGAGAACACTATGGGCGGCTCAAGATCACTGGGCCTGATAGAACTATATATGATACGAAGCAGGTAAATGGGCATCTACAGTCCTTCCCAAATTGAAGAAGGGTCCAGAGAATAATAAATAGATAATTATCACAATAACTCTAAATCGTAACAATGAAGTAAGAAGAAAAGAATCTTCTTATTCGTTGTGTGGGAGTTAGATAGTCTGGGGGTGCAGTAAAAAAAACCCTAAATAAGACAAACTTATTTATTGTAAGTGCCGACGTTTCGACCTACGTTTTAGGTCATCTTCAGGGCTATGAGAGAAGAAACAGAACAAAAATAACTATGAAAAACATTGCAATACCGAGAAAGCTTATAATAAAATCAGAAATTGGAAGGTAATGATTACCAATGGATATAATATTAAGGGCACATATGAATACAAGATTACATCATAAGAGTACAAAAGGTGGTAATGCCAAGTAATGATAACAAAAAAAAATGAACAGTAAGATACTAAATGAACATAAAGAGAAGGTACAAATGTAAAATTGTGAGATATAAAAGTATGGAACCTAGTTAAATTACAGGTGATATATAAAAATGTCTTCTCATTCAATTAACTATGTCAGAGGAATCATAAAACCATGTAGCACACTATGTACATATACACCAGCTCATATACCAACACAAGTTGTTGTGAATCTAGTAAAGTTTCTTCATTACAGGAAGTACAAACAAACATTAATAAAATTCATTGCGATAGAAAGCAGCCAATAGAGAAGGATGCGATAGAAATGAGAACTTCATTAGCTTTGAAATTTCAATATTGCTTTAGATGCTCAATATTGGGCTTTGTGTTTGTATAAGTTCTTCATAAAATCGTACGAGTATGTCGCAACTAGCAAACATTTCTCAATAAGAGACACTAACACACACCACTAAGCTATAAGTCTAGTTCTCAGACCTCTCCCCTGGAACATATTAATTTCTCTATTTCTATTGAATATGACATTCTGCCGAATTTCATTCAAATGAGCATGCATGATATTGATCATGGACTGTGGACAAACAAAAATTTTTAAAAAATAATTATGAAGAATAGAATAGCATTACAGTACAATTACCTCTGATGGGGTGACTAGTTGAAATATTAGCAAATTAACTATCAATGGGTAACATAAAGATCAGTGCAATGATGTACTAGAAAAGCCGAAAACTTCTTTTTCTATAATGTCTTCTACCTTGCACTATAGAGATAGTTGACAGTTTATAAGATTATAATTGATAAGATTGGGTTGATGTTGGCATATGGTTATTGTGTGTACTTGTGGGGTCCTAAATCCTAAGTTGTGAAATATATTCCGTGTTGTCAGCAATGCAACTACCTTGACCTCCCCCTATTCTTTTATATGCATATGTACTATCTCTAGAGAATAGAGAGGAGATGGTACGGCTAAGCTATACTATGTAAAGAGACTATTCACTAAGTTATAATGTTAATAAATCCACCTAGTTACTTCATATCAGAAAGCCACATTGTATACATATGTTCATTCTTTGGCTGTTCTTTCTATGTTATATTGTTATTTATATTCTACTTTAATATTTATCACAGTAAATATAATTCTTTCTTACAAGCCGTCTATCGCTTGTTAACTATTTAGATGAATATCTTAAAACATTTATTGAAATCGCTATTAAAAAAGATAGCGAATGCTCTCGACGGTTTCATGAAACGGAACAATGTCAACTCTCTTTTACCTCTACCATTCCTATTTCTGAATGGTTTCGACCACTTTACGCAAAATTACGAAGCTTAATATTTATAGAATATGACTCAAGTAGAGCGAAGGTCCATGACGAAGGTCCCGGATACAAATCCGGCTGTGGCAGATAATTTAGCTGAGTGTTAACAGCCGGAGATGGGCCCTGTCGGATCTCAAGACCCTCCTGGGGGTTGAGAGTGATCTGGAAAAATACCCCTCCCTGCACAACCGTTATCCATGCAATAGTACAGTTTCTACCACGTGCTGAAACCAAGACTTGTTCTTGTAGTGGCACAGGTTATCTGAACGAGCGTTCTTGTTGAGGGTATTTATAAACAGGAATATATCTCTTTGAGAGGAGATGAAGAATAAACGAATATCCACTTCGTGACGATGCTAATGTCGCCGAAATTCTCAATTCCAATGAATTCCAGAAAGGGGTGGGATTGTCGAAATTCAGTCAGTTAGGAGAATGAAGCGGACAGATGGAAGATAAGGGCGAGGGAGGTTGTAGCTCGGGAATCTTTTTAATTGTGTCGAGTTTCCTCGATTTGAATAGTCGCAGCCCCGAGTCCTGCCTCCGTCCTTTCTTTACGATTTAATTACACGGCTCACATTGCCATTGCGAACCCAACCACCGTTCTCGCTCCATTCCGCCGACATCAATGGTGCTACTGTCGCCCTGACAAATGCTCTACTGTCCTCCGCTTTAGGACCTGGTTTTCCCCCTTTCTGGTCTTAAACTTGTACAACGTTTTTGAATGAAAGGGTAGCCATGTTTTTTCATCAGGGAAGATACTCGTATTTAAAGGGAAGCCATTTTAACATAAAAGCCGTACTCGATAATCCTACAGGATTAAATTCGTGCTTTCATTTTAAATTGCATTCGAATAATGGATATTGATTGAATAATGCCTAGAAAAAGAGAGAACCGAAGGCCAATTAACAGAAATAAAGTACAGTGAAAACGGATAAGGACGACCAACCCCGATTTCATTTTTAGCCACAAAGTTAAAAAAGATATATCGAGTAATTTATTTTTCCCATTTATTTATATATTGCTTAATCTTATTTATATATTTTTTCATTCTCTAAATAGGTCTCAGTTATATGGTATTGGTAGCTCACATAACTGGAGCGAAACTCCAACTTGTTATGAAAAATAAACTATTTTCTCTTATTTTTTTCCCTCTTTTTGTCCCTCTCAACAGTGCACTGTCCGAGGCCAGCTGATAAGCTGTGAATGTATTTCGCGGGTGATTAACCCGGAAAATAGGCCCCGTAACCTCAGGACAACTGGCCTCCAGAATACCCTGATCCCCTCTGGAGGAAGGGTGACCCGGCTATACCTACCGGTCCTGTGTTTCTCCCAACTAGGCTAATTACAGTCAGAGACTGGACGATGGGGCCGCCAACTCCCGAAGCCCAAATTAAAGTTAATTAATTGGTTCATTTAAACACATTAGCTTAGATGAATAATGTTAATGTTTCCAAGATTACCTCTTTATTGTTTCTGAAAAACAAAATTAGTAAAAACTTCATTATTACGCTTTTAGCCGCGTTTCTCTATACAATCTCGACCAACTAGCATTGTGCTGATGTTCCTTATTTGTACTTCAAAGTAGCGAATTACGTAATGTGGTAATCGTTCAATTGTCTAATTGTTTTGCCGCGTAAATTCTCCGGTTAACTCACAATTTAACAATATTCTACAATAAAGAAATATTCTATGCTAAACTTTATTTTCATATATTGTAAGACGTTATTCATCACAAGTAAGTTGCTTTATTGCACAAGGATAAAACAGTTGAAAGGATAATAATTTCATAAATTTTAACTTTTAAGTTTCTGGGCAGAATACACGAGCTAAGTAAAATAACAAGAATTCAAGCCTTTGTTCTTTTGGCTGTCGCTTTTTTTATTTTTACCCCGGTTACACGATTCATATTCAAATTTCTTAACGTGTTCAAAAACATTCCCTCTTAAATCCATATTACCAAAATTTAAAACCGCTACTTTATAATTGTATTTATTTTTCCAACCAAAGAGTTATAATGATATATTTATAAAATACTTCCGTAGTTCAAAAAATCTAAAAATGGATCAAAGTACTTAGTAAGGTTATAAAATTGCAAAAAAATAATGTAATTATTTTTATATTTTATAGAAACAAAAACGACACTTTTAAAATAAAAAAGCTATTTCTAAACTTAATAATTAAATAACTACACAAAACTACACGTTCAAAATCGACTTAATCACTGTTCTGCAGTTGACCACCATATTAATAATGAATGATATTCCTCAGGATAAATGACAATTTTAATTTAAACTTATTATTTTAAATAGTTAGAAATTATTGAATAATACTTATTGCACAATAACTTAATATTTTACTATATCTAAATATCTTGTCAACTACACTTTCATCGGCGTAAAAGCACTTGTTCCGAATATTTCACAATGTTTTAAATTATCGAAATTTCATAAAAGAAAGAAAAACCATCATCCAGTACAGTTCAGAGTTCAGTACAGAATAAATTCTTCATTTATTGATTCTCGAGACGTTTCGACTAACATGAGTCATTTTCAATCACAAAATAACTATTGGTTTTATGCTTCCAAAAACCATATTCATATATAAATACATAAGTTAAAATCAGAATTTCTGCAAAAAAATAACAAGAACAATAACAATTACTTAAAAAAATTATTAAAAATTACAGATTTAAAAATATTTATTGTCCAAAGGATAGATACCTTGATAAACATTTTTATGTCATTTTTAAGAAACTTTGACTTAGTTTTAAAATGTAGGGTATATCTATTCCCAGTTATCCAATATTCCTATTTAAAAATTGATTTTGACTTTGAAACTATGAGATTAACCAAGTTACTATAATATTTATTATTGTTTAAATTTTTTTTATTTTAAAATGTTTTAAACCTTTTTAAAAATTCTGTAATAAATAAATAAGGATAATTATTAAAAAAAATCGAGGAAATATTTCAGATTTTATTACTCTTATTTACACCTCAGATGTGAAATATAATCGTTCCTACTACCAAACCAAATAGAGTTGCATTTGAGTCTTGGAGGTGGTGGGATGTTTCTTGGGTGCATTACACAGGCCAACAAAAAAAACCTTTTTGAAAACTTTTTTAATTTTAATAGCTGATCTTGATAGATTTTTATGTGCTGAATCCAAATCTGCTCGTAGTTTTTATGTATCACCCTTAGTTTCCAAGCAAAATGTATTTTATTATATAGTCTAATACCCATTTACAGTATATAGGGAAATCAATGAAACACTGTAGAATCGTAAAAATGGTTTGTATTTACAGTAAAATACTTGGAATAGTAATTTTATGTGATGATACAAGGTTCACTTGTCAACTGGAATTGGTTTATATTTTCTTTCCCTTTTTTCCTTGAAGCTTCTTGTGTAGCTTTTCCTGCGATGAATAGCTTGCTGAACTTCCCGGTGAAGTGACCAACAGTAATCCCCCATCATGTTGGTATTCCAGCGGCCCTGGTAACGTTTTTCCATCACTTTAACGTCCTGGTGAAAACGCTCACCTTGCTCCTCACTAACATCTCCTAAATTTTCCGGGAAGTAATCGAGGTGGCTGCTCAAAAAGTGAACTTTCAGGCTCATCAAACATCCTAACTGTTCAAATTTTTTTAACATGTTAGCAACAATAGCCTTATATTCTGGGTCTTTTTCATTTCCCAAAAACTTGGTGACAACTTGCTTGAATGAAACCCATGCTTCCTTTTCATTTGAGGTCATTGTGGATTCAAAGTTAACGTCAAACATCATTTTTCTAATATCAGGCCCGGTAAAGACGCCTTCTTTCAGTTTAGCTTCTGAAAGGTGTGGAAACTTCTGACAGAGATATTTGAAACAAAGCCCATCTTTAGGCAAAGCCTTTACAAACTGTTTCATGAGACCTAACTTAATATGTAGTGGTGGTAGGAGCACGTTTTTTGGATCTACAAGGTTTTTGCGTAAAATGTTCTTCTCGCCAGGCTTTAAAGACTCCCTAGCAGGCCAGTTCTTTCTGCACCAATGTTGATTCCGAGCTCTACTGTCCCATTCACACAAGAAACATGGAAATTTGGTAAAACCCCCTTGCTGACCAAGGAGCATGCACGTAACTTTCAAATCACCACATATCATCCAACCGTGTGCAGAATAACCTATTTTATTTAACACTATTTCTAGATTTTCGTAACTCTCTTTCATATGTACAGAATGACCGACAGGTACAGAGGCATACATGTTACCGTTGTGTGCTAAAACTGCCTTCAAACTATTTTTGGATGAATCAATAAACAACCTCCAATCTTCTGTTTTGTATTCAATTCCAAACTCATTCATTAAACCATGAATGTCTGAGCAGTACACCAAATCACCCTCTTGTTCAAAATACTTCGAAAATTGTTGTTCTCTCTTCCTATACACATGAATGCTGGTTCCAGCCGCCAGCAAGTTCTTTTCTTTTAGCCTAGAGCCAAGCAGTTCAGCTTTTTCTTTTGTTAAGCCCAGATCCCTAACTAAGTCATTAAGCTCGACCTGAGTGAACAATTTAGGCTCTACATTTTCTGTAACACATTGGAATTCTTCATCGTGTTCATCTAACTCCGACTGTACATCAGAAAATACTTCTGTTTCAATAGAATTTAAGTCCTCTGGTGGTTCCGGGATTGGCAAATCTACACCGTGCCCTACTGGTCGGATGGCGGACGGAAGGTTAGGGTAGCTTATTACCTTCTTGTTCTTAGAGTTATGACCAGTAATATCTACACTGCAAAAGTAACAGTCATCGGAATGATTTTTTGGTTCCCTCCATATCATGGGAACAGCAAATTTAAAGTGTTTTTTCTCTTTTTTTGACCATTTCCTGAGGTCTTCAACACATACATAACATACCTTATGCGGTGCCCAAGGTTTATCCTGGTCTCCAAGTTTGGTTCCAAAGTATGCTAGATAAACCTTTTTCACAAAGTCTGTAATGTTTCTTTGGTGCTTTTTAATAACAAACTCACCACAAATATAACAAAAACTGTCAGCAGAGTTTTTACAGCCGCGATGAGACATTGCACTGAGCACATGTACAGGAAACGTAAAAGTGAGGTTATGTTGAAAATAAACAAAACATCAGCTGTTTAGCATGTGTTTCAGCAGTGCTGCCAACATCATCTTTGTTCATTAGACCTATTTTTTCATGTTATCTTAACTATGAAAAAGCTGTTAAATTCTAAAAATATTTCTTTATTTCATGAATTTAACTATAAAATGTGAATAAATGGTGGGTGATACAACTTTTTAAGCATCATATTTGGATTCAGCAACCTAAACAACATAAGAATAAGGTATTTTCATTAAAAAAGTTTTTTCATCGTTGGCCTGTGTTATTCATGTTTTTCTATGGTGTTATTCTCTTTCAACCCTGAGGATGCCTGAATAGGCCAAATAGTGGACAGATATTTTCAATTTCTGTTAAGTTTGGAGGCATGAGGACTTTTCTTTGGAATTTTTCCACGGTCATAACATTTATGTAAGGTCTCTTTTTATCTTTCCCTTTTCAATGTCACTATTTCAACTTTTTCCTCATCATACATTTGTTTGAAACTCAGTCTATTGGACATAATAATAAGAAATACGTGCTTAGTATTGGATACTCTGGGCACAACTGAACTATGAGTCAATGATTCCATATCACTCTAACACTAGTAGGTAAACAAATACAATCCTACTATATGTTTACACATTTAGGATCAAAAAGGTAACAATCATAGGTGGTGCAATTTCTATGACCATGACTGTATATTATAAAACATTTTTAGTACGGCGTTGGTTGCCTGATATATTTAGATCTCTAAAACTTCTAATTTAAAGCTTTTAAGGTCAACTCCCCATTTTTTAGTTTATACCAATAAATTTGAGAGATAAGAGAAATTTATATATTCATCCAATTGATATGGCTATGTTTGCTTAAATTGGTAATCTAATTTAAATAGTAACCAATCAATGAGAACGTTTCTTAACTGTTGTTTAATAGAGATGAAAGTGATCTATCGACAGAGTAATCATTGGCGTAACGTAAGTTGTTAGATGTAGTGTGGGCCCCGCAGTGCGGACTCCGATTCAAACAGCTTCGATCGCCTCCACTACGTACCCCTCCCCCAATTAGTATTATATAATATAGAAATATATTTATTTATATAAGCATGCATTCATTGTCTATCAGTATTTTGTTAATATGATTAACTGAACTACCATTTTGTTTATTAAAAATTAAGAAGGAAAAGGTGTTGCTTAAAAATGTTAAGTTAACACAACGAAAATATTTCATTTTTTGATAATAGTTTAATAATTTCATGGAATATATAGTTAATATATATATATATATATATATATATATATATATATGCTCAAATTTTCAGGAATAAGCTATGATGATGTACTTAATAATTAAAAAACATAGGTGGAAATATGGCAGTACACTGCACCATAGATTCTACAAAACTTGAAACCATAAATACCACAAATAGAAATAGTTGTACACCGATTAAACCAGACATATGTGTACATTCCTATAGATTCAATAATCTTCTAACCACAAATACCATAAATAGAAATAAAGCACACAGATGTACTACACTATAATACACAAGATTCTATAAACTACCTCTAACATCTGTTATAACATAATTATACATGGAGAAATACTCTCATCTAAATTATTTAAATAAAACATAAAAACATAAAATATCGGTACTTCAAAAGAACGACATTACTAAAAATTTGGCATTTTAGAGTTAAACCTTCATTGATATTGAAGGAATTGAATCAATTTGTTGAATCTTTTTAATTCAGGAAGGAAATATCTGATATTCCATTTTTAACATTATTTCTTTTAGTCGTATTTTGAGTTTTATCATGTTTGAGCTCGAAGTTCTATGGGAGTTATGGACATATGTTCAAAATACAAAAGTTTCAAGCTTTTATAAAATTTGTATTGGTTAATAAAACAATTTCAATACCATCATTACAATAGGAATGCTTTGCTTTAACAATACCCAAATGTTTATTTTCTTTTAAGCCCATCTGGTTTAATTTTGACAAGACAGGGGACTTACTGGAAATACCTCTTTTGAAAAATTATTTTTTTTTTAGTCATGACGTTCGTTTGAAGGGGCGATACATACTCAGAGAAAGTACTACAATGTTGGAAAATTTCGACATAATATAAGTGTACATTTTAAGATCCCTTGAATCAATATTCTCAATCAAGCATTGAGAAAATGTTCAGTATGAATGTGATGAGCTTAGCTTTTGTAACTCAAAAATATTCTAAACTGAAATTGTGGATTTAAGACAGTTATTTACAATAATGATAATTACGGAAACTGCCTCTGGATAATGACCATCAATTTTCGATAGGGCTAAGTACTTTTCAGAAAGCATTCATTAAACCTTAATCATAGCTTCAGGAGCTTAATCAACTCCCCCCCCCCCCTCGTACAGAGTTTCCCCTAGAAATAATTATCGTAAATTACTGATCAAAGAACTGATTATGAAGGGCTTATATCTTCTACTAAATTTCACAAATTGTAATCGTTGTCAAGGGAGGCGTGTCAAGTAAAAAAACTTGAGCGAAATTCCGAGGTTATAATTTAGAAATTTTTACGCCTTTTTTTATTCTTTCCTAGTAAAAGGTTAATCATATACAATAGCCTCTACACCCAAACATTATTAAAAAAAAAAACCTGTACCACTACAACCCGTGTATTTTATCCTTTTTTTTCTGTGTACTTTCCCCTGTAAATGTCTGAATGAACATATATCATTATTACAATACTATACTAATAGCACATATTACTCTTGAGTGTGGCTGATGTTGTAACTAGGAAACAAACTTATATCCGATAAATTTATCACATATTTTATTCTTCTTTTTTTACTGTACCACTACCACCCATGAAGAGTCTGGGGTTTAGTGCGTGGTAGAGACTGTACTGTTTCATGAACAGCGGTTGTGCAGGGAGGGGATTTGTGCTAGATCACGCTTAAGCGCCAGATTTTTCCCCTCATATTGGGTACCCACTTTATAGAGGCTGTGTGAGCCCCAGGAGGGTCCTAGATCCCATAGGCTCCATCTCCACCTGCTAACAGACTAAATAAAAGTCTTCCCGGCCGCGGAAATTGAACCAGGATTTTCGGCATGGCAACTCTGTACTCTACTAATTAAATAATAAAATAATGAATGAAACCATCACACCCACATCGTACTGCGAGTACATTGCCATAATGTAACAAAAACATATCAAAAACAACCTGCATTGGATAATCGGAAGGGACCTATACTCTTACACGACAACGCTAGAACTCGTGTTTCATTACATTGAAGAAACAAAACGAGGTTACGAAGTCTTGTCACACCCATGTTATTCACCCAGACGTATTTCCAACAGGTTCCCATCTGTTCAGAAATGTGGACAGTTTCCAAACAAGCATTTTCAGACGCATTTTATCGCAAAACCATCAATTTTTCAGTTTTAGTATAGAAAATTTGACGTTAGGAAGAATGTATATAAAATGAGGGTAAACATTTAGAATAAGCATGCTTTGATTTCATTTTTACTAAATGACCATTCCTTTGAAATTTGATACATCATATGAAACGACCCAATATCATCCACATTTAGTCTTGAGCATTCTTAATAAAATTAAGCAAGCGGTTCTTCCAGATCTACAACCGGAATTTATTTACTGGATCGAACCCCATGGTCTCTTTAAGAACGGAGAATATATTTTTGCGGCTGGACCATGGGAAAAGAGCCAGAGGACACAGGACGGAGGGGATGCCACGCCCCAAAATCCGTCACTTGAGAAGGGTGGAATTCTATTGACAAAATCTATAAGCAGCTCACCAGGGTAACTCTGTACTTAACGTCACTTCCTTTCTATCATCCTTCTTCGGCGTCTCCCCTAAACCAATACGTCCAGAATATAACATGTCATTGACAAAGGAGGGGAAGTAGGATCAGTAGTAGGATCCTTTCCGGGAGCAAGGAAAGACTGATAAACATTTCATATGGTAGCCCAAGAATAAAGTTATAGCGTTGTTTTAGATTCAATCGAAGCACACTTAACAATTTGGAAAATCTAGGACAATCCTAATTCCAAAATAGTTCTGTAAGCCTACCTTATGTTTCTGCAAGGAATGTCTTTCATGCCTTTAAATTCTTGAAACATTCTTCTTTTATTTTATTTTTTGTAGGTTTATAAAGAATTCGGCCTATTATTTAAGTTATGTTCTAGATTGACCAGAGCTTGAAAATACTCTCTCTGTGCTTAAGACACAATCACTATAAATCGGTATAAATATTTATTAAATAAAGCTATTAATGAGTACTTCAGTAACGGTCTTTTTGAGGGATGTTGTACAGGACTTCAGAAAAGGAAGCATAGGACTAATTTGGAGACCCATTATTTTACCAAATGTCCATATTTTGTATTTTTTCAATACCTAGGTAGATAACAGATGACAATCATACTTGAGTATGACTGAAATAGCCTTCAGCATTCATTTACTGAAATCAACTCTACTAATCTCAGACAAATCACCTACTGGACGAATAGGGTTTTCGTCACAGCAAGAGATATTATGACAAGCTGCAAGGAGGAAATAGTTTGAGAACGATGCAATTCAACAGGATAATTGAAACGTTCTCAGTTGTGGAGATAATATTAAAAAAAGAATCACTTTTTAACTACAATAATGTTTCGATTATTGGAATATAAAACAAGACATTAAAAACAAATACATCGAAATATTGAAAACATTATAACCTGAAATTATAATTGGTGAAGAGGTTAAATCATTATAATATCCGGAAGTACAAGCTAGTACAAGAAACCTGTACCATTACAACCCGTGAACAGGTCTGGGGTTCAGTACATGGTAGAGAGCTAAACAAGGTTCACATTTTATCCTCAAGGTGAGAGGAAAAATTGATAGGAGGTGACCCGGCATCAAGATAATCTCTAATATTTACTAGAGTATGTTAATAGTGGACTATTAAAAATTCTCTTTTTTAATTATATTAAAACTAGAGTAAGACACATTTTACACAGCAATTAATTCTTGAAGACCTCAAAGCGGTTACTCTCCTTTAAGATAAGACAAAAAAATCATGAGTTTGTTACACAGATCGGTACCATTATATTCCACAAACCTATGGTTTTTGGGGAATTGTTATACAAATAAGTGATGTGATCAACATTGAAATTCACTCGTTAGGCTGTCACTAATTAATGATGGATTAGTTATCCACTTTCCGGTAGCTGGGCTCGCCAGACACCAGAGCTGATTCACCGCTGATTTAACAATAACTATATTTCCCGACATTGCCGGATTCGTACAACGCTTCAGGTTTCCTCTTTTATAAACATCATCCCTTACCTCCCTGGCTCTGCCTTGGAACTAAAAACTGATTGTTTCTGATATAATATAAAAATAGACAAAAAACACAATACAGTAAAATAGACAAAAGAGGAAATATTTAAAGTTTTTATAGTCCAACGGAACAGGAGCACTCTTAAGGAACGGTTGGTCTTGTTTATCCAACACAACGGAAACAAATCCATTAAGAGACAGCTGGTGAAATGGCAGTGAAGTGTGTGCAGATCCCTAGGAGGGAAGGGATGGAAGGGCTGGCCCTATCTAAGAGTCCCTTCCGATCACTCAACCAACAGTTAGAACTCGATCCTTATGCAAATATTCAAAATCGATAAAAAAAAAAAAAAATTAAGCCAAAAATCCCGTCCATTCTGTTCATATTTGGAAAATTTATCATTCTTTTATCATTGGAAAATGTATTCTTCATCTCCCAATCCTGAGTATAGTTCAGCATTAACAAATTAGAAATTGGTATATTCAATATGTAATTAATTAATTAATAATAACATATTTATTAATAGTCAAAACATTTTATTATTTCTAATACATTTTAACATTATTTACAACAATAAAAAAAAAAAAAAAAACCAATGATGGGTTTTGGGTTCAGTACTGCACTGCACAGTTGCGGGTTAAGTGGGTTGCACAGTCAAATATGGTACAGAGACGTAATTTTGCTAATTGGTCTTCTTCCAGGTTTTCCCCCATTAAAGGATAATCAATTAATTAAGGCTGGGTGAACCCCGCTAGGGTTTGAATAAATGACTAAATAAATAATTTAACTGCCACAACCGACCTTGAAACCGATTATTAGGCTGTGCCCATACCCACAGAGCTACCCCGAACTCTTAGTTAAATATTAAACCATTCATTATTAATAAATTAAAACTTTATTTATTTAATTAACTATCAGTACAATCAATTAGTGTGGATGTGATGATTCATTTTATTTTCTTGATTTTAATTTGAATCCTCATACAAGACTGAAAAGACAAGAAACTGCTCGACGTTTTCGCCTACTTCAGCATTTACTGGACAAACGCTCTAAGCTCCCAATTAATAACAAAAGACTCTTTTACATGACAGTTATCAGACCTAGTTATTTGGACATACGGAGTTGAACTTTAGGGCTTTACTAAACCATCCAATTCCAATCCTTCATTCATCAATCTAAAATTCATCGTAAAATCCTCAATGCTCCTTATTATGTCATAAACAAACTCATCCATCATGATCTTAATATCCCAAATGTTGCTGAATTGGTCCAAACTAGATACCTATCCTTCCATGACAAGCTCCAAACACACTTGAATCCGCTTGTCTCTCAACTTGCTTCCCATACTATTCCTGATAACACTCCGAGGCGTCTGAAAAGAAGATGGCCTCGAGACCTTCTACTGTTGAAGTTTATTGGAGTGCTCCCGATGGGTAGTTTCTCCACAAGTGTTGTTTTTCATTTCGTTTGTTCATATTAGCAGATTTACTTGTAATATTATTACAGTTGTAAATATCAATACATTAATCTAAATTTAAAAAAATTATTTAATTTATTTTTATTATTCCGTATGTATTTATTTCATTTATTTATGTATCCTATTATTATTTAGATTGTGTAAGTTAGGTATATATATAAGGACGTAAGTTTTATATATATATATATATATATATATATATATATATATATAACCACATGATCATATAGTTGTTTTATATATTTTAATATTTAAGATCAATATTTTTAGGAATTATTCCATCATCGCATTTGCATGAAATTCATACAAAAGACAAACTGAAACATAGGATCTTTTTATCCCTTATGTATTTTTTTCATCTGTTTATGTTGCCTATTATTTTTTATTTTGTGTAAGTTCGGTAAGGACGTAAGTTACAAAAAATTAGAATTATTAATGTTATTATTATTATTAAAATTTCGAGAACAATATTTTTTTTAAATTATTCCATCACCCCGTTTACATGAAATTCATGCTAAAGACAAACGGAAACATATAGGATTTTATATCAACTATTTCCAGATTGATCTAGAAGTAAATTTAATAGTTCACAATAAAAAAAAATAATTAAAAATAAAATCGACATCAAGTAAAATACATAAAATATATGAATACTAGCAACAAACATGATATGTGCGCTAGTTCTCATGTGCTACAAAACGGCTCGGAGCAAACTTCAACTAAACTGATGTTAATGGAGAGACAGAATTTATTCCTAGCAACATTGGCTGTTATTTACCATTTTCTCGGTGTTCTACAATAATTTAGATGATACATCGACTCTCGAGCGATTCCGTGCAGATTTCTCTTCATAAAATCGAAGAAATAAAATAAAGAAGTTATATTTTAGATTTATTTATAACCATCGCAGGCGATTAATCGTTAACAGAGAGAATCCATTGAAAAGCAGATGTGGGTACTCATGATTTCCAAGCCACATGAATAGGCGCTTGACTACAGGGAAACCTACAAGCGCCTCAAATCCGATTTAAAATCCGTTTTACAACAAATAAGATTGACTTAGGTAACGATAATAGAAATGTTACGACCTTCCTCTGGAGGTTATATACCGATTCACCCCGTAGTTCCCTAATTTTGGAACTTGTACCAAAAAAGAATATTTCAGGTAGCTATATCAGCAATGATGGACCCTAAAGGATCTGCAGGCCCTCCTCGGGCTCACACAGCCTCTATAAAGAGGTTGCCCTTAATTAGGGGTTCAGCGTGATCTCCGCCAAATCACTTCCCTACTGTATATACCGTTAGCTTGGAAACAGTACAGTCTCTACCATTACTATTATCGTTGGGTTTTTAAACCTGTACCACTACAACCCGTGAAGGGTCTGGAGTTCAGTACATGGTAGAGACAGTAGTTTTTCTGTTTCTGTGCAGGCAGGTTTTTCCTAGATCACGCTCAACCGCTATATTTCCAAATTATTTTGTGTACCCACTTTATAGAGGCCCTGAAAGGTCCTAGATCCCTTAGAATCCGTCTCCGGCCGCTAACAGGTTAAATGTCTGTCAGCGAGCGGGATTTGACCCAGGACCTTCGGGATAGCAACTCAGCGCTCTACCAACTGAGCCACTCTACTCCCTTGTTATTGTTAGTACTATTTTATTATATTTAACTTTCTCAGATTTTACATAAAAGTTTAATACAGGCATAAAATGAAATTAACCCAGTTGTAAAAGAAGTATATATTACTGTAAACAAGGATTTTAATGTTGTTTTTTTTAATTTGCGAATGTTTACAACATGAGTTAGATTCTAATATTAAGATAAATTTCAAGGTGGTAAGGAATTTTATGGCCTTGAAGAATTATTTTCTAGTATATAACTTAAATGAAAGGATGAGACCACTGTGGAATTTAGGAGATTACACAACGCGGAATTGCAAAGCATGCACTCGGTTATTATTATTCAAGTGATAGCGTCACGAAGATTAAGATGGCCATCTAAAGTTTCTGTGCTTATTAATGAACGAATTCCTAAAAAGTTCCTAAAACTAAGCGCAGTGTCAACAGAGAAGTGTCTGAGGGATAGACCGAGACGTAGGTGGGAAGATTGCGTTAATAGCGATCTTTGTAAGCAGAGATTGGAGGTATAGGCATCGAGCCTTCGGGTTCGCTATGCCTTATTATTATATAACATTAATGGTAGTTAAGTAGCTCTGAGTAATATCGGTAGAGCGCTGAATTGCTATACCGAAGGTTTCAGGTTGAAATCCGGCTGTGACAGATACATTATTCAATCTGTAAAAAGTAATAATGGGCGCTGTATCTGGAGACCCTTCCGGGGCTCACCCATCCTTTATAAGGGTTATCCTAAATTAGGCAGCCCAATCACCTCCCTATAATACCGTTGGATTAGAAACAGTACAGTCCCCACTACTGAACCCAAGACGCTTCATGAGTTTTAGTGGTAGATTTTTTTAATTTTTTTTTTATTATATGAAAATTGAAAAGACGAAAAAAGTTGAGAAGTATCAAAAGAACGATATAGAAGATAATTCCTTGTCAAAGGCACTCTCGAACAAACTGTCACTTTGGCTATCTTGCGGTATCCAGAAACTTTTTCAATATTTTTTTAACCCTCAATCAGTATTCAGTTCGTTTCAAAGGGCCGCTGAGGGTGGATCGAGGAGAGGGAAGGGGAGAGAATTCTCCGAAGGCCGTTAAGAGACGACTAAATAAAACCCATACTATTAAAACTTGTTGAACCGATCCGATACTAATAAATAAAAAATATTTCAATATAATATAAAGTACTGTGGCGCGTCGATTATCCGAACTAATGTTGTCAGGGGTGGTTCGGATAATCTAAAATTCGGATAATCGAAATTCACTAAAAAAAAAAAAAATATATATATATATATATAAACATCCGTGAAAGGAAAATCTAAAACAATTAATAAAAGTTTATAAAAAGTCCGATTGTTTATTTACATAAAAGTATATGTACATGAAAAAACGAATAAAAAACGAATAAAAAATGTAACACAATTTAAAGAACGAAAATACGTAGTTACATATGTATATGTATTCACATGTATGTAAAACAAAATCAAATTTATGCAAAGATTTATTTCAAAATTAATTCTGTGGCTTAAAGAACGTTTTAATACTTGTCTGCTTCAATGTTGACTCCCTCTTCATGGCAGCTATATCTCTAATTCATTTTAGTAGTAATAAATTAAAATTACATTTGAAAAAAAATGTTCGGATAACTGACGTTCGGATAATCGACGCTCCACTGTATATCATATATTTTATTATACTCTCTGACACTCAATTTAACGTCTAAACCCCAAAGGGTTATGCAGCCTAATGAGCCCTGATATAAAGCCCCGCGATCCGTAACACTTCTCATTTTCTTAAGAAATGCCTATATATATATATATATATATATATATATATATATATATATATATATATAATAAAAATACCTATACTAACATGTTTTTTGTTTTTTTCCTATTATTTATTACACAACTATTATTAATTTTTCAAATACTTAATTTAACCTGTTCACAGGGGATTAAAATTGTATTCAACACGTAACACAAAGGGGATTTTTTTATTCATAATTATAATTAATAGCATTGCACCTTAAGTAATATGAGGAAATAATTTTTAATTTATATTTTATTATAACATATAATTAGTTAAATAGAAATATTTCGTAATACCCTGCTAACAGGTTGAAAATTACTAACTATTAGCGTTTGAAATATATTTAAAATAAGTATTTTAAGTATATAAAAGGGGTATACATAAATAGACATGAACATTGTGTAAAAATGGGCAACGGTTATGAATAATTTTCTAGTATTATTATTAATACTTTAATTAAGTAAGTATGAATACATTACTCATAAATTATTAATAAATCACTTTTAAGTAATTTTGTGAATCTATTGCTTCAATTTATAAATTTGAAAATTACTACTATTTGCGTTTTATGATTCTGAACTTAGCTTAAGATGATCTAAAAATAAAATTATCTGATCAGTATGACTTTCAGATAAGGGGTCTTTAATAATAGATAATTTATTTTTTAAACATACATTGAGTTATCAATAATAATAATCTACGTTATAGTTCAAATTTCTATCTTATTTAAGAATCTGAAAAGCTCCTGAATACTAATAATGAATTATATGTTACTTTAAATAAGTAAATAGGTATATATAAACCTAGATTAAAATGTAAATATGTTTATGTAAAATATTAGGTGAAAACGGGAAATGGTTGTGAATAACGAAAATTGCTCTATTAATATTATCGTGGATTCTGTAATCAAGCAAGTGTTAATAAAACACACATAAATTATAATTAAATCCTTACTGAGTCATTTTATAAATCTACTGCCTCATTTTATTTAAAACAATAAGCCTTTGTTGTTATACTGAAGTAGTAAAATACCCTTTTCAATAATACCTTAATCCATACAATAATGTATCAACAAATTTACTATCATTGTTTATTATATATAAATTTATTATTTTTTATATTTTAATACTTTTAAAATATTGAATAAACACTTATTATTTATGCTTTATATTCTTAGAATAACTTAAAATATTCTAGAAAAAAATCTGATCTGGATGGCTTTTATTAGCAATACGGAATTAATTTTCATAACAAACTTTGGGTTATCAACAATAATAACTATCATTCTAGTTCAGGTTCTTGTTTTATTTAAGAATTTGGACAAATACTCTCACGAAAAAAAAAGATGTATTGTTTTAAATATGTAAGGGGGTGTATATAAACAAAAACACGAGAATATGGTATAAAAATTAAAATGCTTGTAAATAACAGTCGAATGTATATAAGAAAATGCTCTATTAGTATTATTATGAATACTTTGACTAAGCAATTATTCATAAATTACACATAAATTATTATTATAACACTTTTAAGTAATTTTTTTTTTATTTATTGCCTTAATTTATGTAAAACAACCATCCCTTGTTGTCATACTGAAGTAGTAAAATACCCTTTTCATAATAACTTAATCCATATATTAATATTCTTAGCAAAAATAAAACCTTGAAATATTGAGCGGGAGGGGCCCCGGTGTATTAATTTGTTCAGGGCAGGATCTCAGCTGACGGTGGCCCCGTTCAAAGCAGAATAAATTTTAAGATACTTAATGCTTAAGAACGTTTAAAGATAAAAAGGTTTTTAAAACAAAGTTTCCTTTTTTACAAACTCGTACATTAACATTCTGTCTTAAGTGAATTTATAAAATCGTTTGTAACATAAACGATATTCTAAATTAAATTATATTAATATCGTTTATAACAAATTATATTAATATCGTTTATAACAAATTATTTGAATTTATATTTAAAGTTTTAATATCGACGTTCCATAGCACAACGGAAAGTGTACTTCTAGGTTTTGAATTTTTTATACTGCCTAATCTCGAATAAAATCTAAAAATTGCAAAACTTCAGATTTATAATACAATTATAATAATAAAACAAATATATGATAATAATAATATGGTATATTTTATAACATATAATATATGTTGCTGATTTGGCCCAAACTAGACACCTATCCTACCATGACAAGCTCCATACAAACTTGAATCCGCTAGTCTCTCAACTTGCTTCCCATACTATTCCTGATAACCCTCTGAGGCGTCTGAAAAGAAGATGGCCTCGAGGCCTTCTACTATAGAACTTTATTGAAGTGCTACCGATGGGTGGTTTCTCCACAAGTGTTTTTTATTCATGTCATATTGTTCATATTAGCAGATTTACTTGTAGTATTATTATAGTTGTATCAATAATTTAATCTAAAAAAATATATGTATAATATATTACTGATATATCTTATATAAGGCGAAGAACTTGAATTTTTGTGTTCCTTTATCTACCAGATTTCTAAAGTGACATTTTAGAAAGACTGTAGTATTATTAATGTAATTCATTAAAACATCCCGATAAGTACAACTGTTTTTTTTTTAAATCGACATTGAAATATAAATATGAATTTAACTTAATAATATAAATGAGTAATATACATATATAGTATTTTAAAGCCTGCGTGTTGGTGTTTCTACAAATCTTCACAACCATAAACGATAATCTGAAATTGCTGTTCTGAGTGCTTATGCAACACATGAATTTCATTTATACCCCCTCACACACTTTTTGAAAACTTGATCATAATTTATACTTTTAGTTGCAGTTGATTATCAAATTCTTAAATAATATAAGACCTTGAACTATAATAGTGATTATTATTGTTGATAGCCTAAAGTCTGTTTAGAAAATAAATTATCCATTATTAAAGGCCGCTTATATGAAAGGCGTCTAGATCAGAAAATTTAATTTTTAGATCATTTTAAATTATACTCAGAATTATAAAATGTATACAGTAAGTAATTTTTAAATTGAATACATAAGTCAGAGTATGATAAAAATACGTGATAACATATACCATCTATACCTCGAAACTTTTACGATATTAAACGTTAGTTCAAAATTGTATTTCTTGATGCCACGATTACCGAAATCCTACATTACCCATAATTACATTCAGTTTTCCTACATTTAGTTCCTCAGATAACTAATATTTTTGGAAAATATTTAAAAAAACAAAACAAATAAACAGTTAAAAATTGTCGTAACTCAACTCGAGGTGACAACCTGCGAAATAGATACTTTTTATTTGTTTAGCTCATCTGGTTTAATTTTGACAAGAACATAAAACTTTCAAATACCTGTATTAAAAACTGGTTTACACGTTTCTTTTTTTAGTTATGAAATTATTATTTTGTAGATATATCAGACGTCTCTATTAATGTTGGTTCATAATGAACTTATCCTTTCAGTTTTGCGATTACATGAATAATTTATATTAATCGAGACATTTTTCAGAATATTATTAGTAACAAGATCTAAAGAAAAAAATTAATATTTAATTGTTATATTTCTGGATAAGCATGTAATATCCTCTAAAAGCCTATCGTGCCTTTAAAAAGCAAGGATGCACCCAGACAATTTGAATTGAGGTGTAAACGTACGGAGGCTGTATCCGCGGTAGAAGAGGAGCGGTCGATACGACGACTTGGTCGGCCAATGCTTACTCATTAGAGCATTGTCCATGTCTACTTTGCTATCATCCCACAGGCTTTGTGTCTCTGCGGCTATGTAATAATTAATTGATGTTTACATGTACACAGTTTAATTAGTACAAATTACAATATGCTATCTAATTAGGACAGCATGATTCCCATACATTATAAATTTAATTAATTATTACAAAAAATAATAATAAATAAAAAATCGATAATACGATTAACATGCAACTGCACTTGTATCAGGTTATCTAACTTGAATGCGCATTATATTCTCTACAAGTATATATTCCAACGAAAAAGAACTTGTAAACAAACAATAAATAAATCCACGTTCGATTAATGTATAGATCCATATTTTTTACCCATTTCCTTGAACGCTTCTGTTAAAACAATTGAACATATTATTAGTTGTTTAAAAAGCTGTTTTGTAATTTTTGGGGTAGTTCCGAATTTAAAGCAAGGAAAAACAGGTTAACAATAGTCCATATCTTCGAAGGCTGTACCTTTTACAAAAGAGTGATGAATAAAATAGTAGATACTACCTGCCACTGTATCAATGGTTTGGGGAAATGTGGAAAAGTAAGTTAATCAGGTCATCGCCTTTCTATAAAAAAATGATTCATTAAGAATACCTGATACAGTTATCTCCTACTTTTTATTTTCTTTTATTTGTCTTTATTTATACATTTATTCTTATTTAATTATTCATTATTTTTTATTTAGTTTTATTCCTCTTTTTTTTTATTCCGGTTTTAAAAACATTATTCCTAAACAAAAAATATAAATAATATACATACATTTAAACCAAACTAAACTAAGGCGTTGATGATCGGTTTTACGCCTCAAATTTGAAACAACCAACCAACCAAACAGGTAGGAAAATTATACATAGAAAAAAGTAAACAGTCAACGACATGCGGCAAAAAAAAAATCACATCAAAGAGGACCAACTGCACCACATCTAACACCAATAGTCCAAAGAGGTACTTCAAATATTGACAGCAATGCACGAATTGCAATTGGAACATATAGCCTGAATTCTCGAAACGTCTAATGGTTAGTTTTATTAAGGTTTTAGGGTACTTGTGTATTAACCAGTACAAAGGGACTGTTATCCGGCATTGTTTATAACCTGAGCACTGACCATTCCGGTACTGATAACAACTGCCATCTTATGCATATTACTGGACAACTATAAAATTGTATAATAAAATGCTAATTCTACACCACCCAACCCACGTTCCTCTTCTTATATAAATGTTTATCCAACATTTTCGACAAAAACACCTCTATTTTTACCCTTGCCAAAATCCATATGATGGCCTTTTCCCCATAATTTCGCCTTTGTAATTATTCCGATCGTCTGGAAGTATTTCACACACACTCCATTTAAAGGAAAATTGAAATATTTTTGTTTTTCTTTCGTTTTAGCAAAATATACAGTTACTTTTACAACACTATCTGTGATACGATCAAAATATAAAAAAGAAAGTATGACAATGTATTCCACGCCTAAATTTTATTTAGGAGTATTATATGTAACAATTTATATGAGAATAATATCAAGTATTCAGGGAATAATGTGTGTCTTCTTACCAAACATGGGCATAAGCCGCAATTAAAATTATTTTTTATAAAATTTGAAGAATATCAAGTCCTTATATAAAAAAGTTTTAATTTAAAACTGTTCTTACAATTATTTTTGCACGGGTAACCTATAACCTGTAATCTGGAAATCAATCGAACTATCTTCGAAACTATCGAAAAATGAATTAAATTGTTTCTGACAATATTGATGATGGACTTAAACCTCTATCAGTAATAAGAATAATGGAAAAATTAATAAGTCCAAAATCATCAAGTACTCAGAATATTTATCCGCAGTTTCTTTAAGGTACAGATATTCAAATCCTGCAGCTAGCAAAACCGTTTTTTATTAGCCTTTATATTTAAGAAAAATCATCATTAAACGTCAGAATAAGTGTAAACAAAAAACTCTTGAGATATGATTGACGGGTTATTAAATTTGAGGTTAGCAAATCTGCAAGAACGGATTTTTGTATAAGTCAAAGAAAAATAAGCGAAGAATGGAAGCCGGAAAACTTACGGTTAAAAGGGAAATAAAAAAGGGGCATACCCGGAAAGCCAGAGAAATGAGATTGGACTTTGTACTCCCACATCCCAAGGATGAAAGAATGGTTTCATCAAAATAATATTTTAATATTTTCCTGAAATAAAGGCATGAGAAGACGAGGAAAAATATACGGCAGAAGTTATGAAAAGGCGGTGTTGTAAAATTTCACATCAAAGATATTTTATCAGTTAATTTTCAATTAATAAAAACCATGAGTAACAGACATCAGAAACCAAAATTAAATTATAGTTGAGATGGTTCATTTTATCCAGTTGTCCAAAAAAACCAACGCGGAACGTGGAATGCAAGGATAATGTGCATTTGCTTTTGAGTTCCTTAAGTAAAGTATGTTGTTTGTTCATTTAGCGTCACTTTTTGCTGCTATGGCTAATCTAACGATGCTTCATTGGGAGCTCTAAATTTTGCTTATTCAGATTTATTTAGGATAGGGATTTTTAACGAGTACCTGACATCGTACAGACTCGGAACCCCCGTTTAACGTCCCTTCCAAAGGACGGCGAAACTAATGATTTTTACTCCCTTTTAAAAAATCCTAGGGCCACCTGCTGGGCTACGAACCCGCGATCTTCGGCTTAGTAGTTTGTTACGCTAACCACTAAACCACAGGTCGGTAAAGTATGTATTTAGGTAAAGTATGTTAACCGTATGGACCGTTTTATTGTATATTATACAGGAGAAGAAATAACTGAATAAAAATTACATTTTAAACAGTCATAGTTCTGAGAGATTGGAAATTACTAAGTGTATTAGGAGTGTTTGAATATCGAGTCAATAACTAAGCTTCACCCTTCGATCCACGCTTATTTTTGGTGGAATGACACATATCAGATGAGGGCACTGTAGACCTGTATTGTTGATCATTTAGGTTTTCTTGGCCAATGTTCATGAGGAGATGCAATGGTAAATGTGAACAGCCATGGCTCACACATGTTGACTTTCGCTTGGAGTTTCGATGGAAAGGTTCCCGCAACGATTTCTTTGAGGTAAAGTAAGGCTGGCTGTGTAATGAACAGATTTATTAGAATGCGACTTTATTTTTATGAGGCTATCTCAAGGTACAGGTTTTTAAACACCGATTTTGTTTTCGCGAAAATCCCATTGTCTCTTGTATTAAAAAAATAAATCTTGTTCTTCCTCGGTTGAGCTACGTGCATCGAATGAATTGAAAAAGCATCCAAAGCAGATCCTGGATGGAGGTCTAGATGGAGAATGAGGGTGAGGGAGACCTATACTGTGATTGCGAGACAATGTGGAGGCTCCTGAGGGTGAGAACATGAAGAAGAGCCTCGGAGGTCATTCAGGCTGAAGAAACATTGTCGAGGACGTCAAGGACCATAGTGCCGTGTGAAGAAGAAGAAATAAGGGATAATACTAATAAAAATCTATAATTTTGATTCCACAATAAGGTGTTATATGTAGTTTTACGGGCTATCAAAATTGGGATTTAAAAAAAGTCATACATGGTGAAGAATTTATGAAAGTAGATAAGGATAGGTCAACTGAAAGGACTTACCAAAAATAGTTGTCAGTAGTTAATAAAGAAATAGTTTTAGTATCAGAGGAATACTCTAAATGGAATGGGTGCTTTACTTTCAACCGGAGAAAATTAAGACAATCATTGTTATAATCGGACTTTAAGGGCATAATCTTGATTTTAATATTACTGCGTTTGTAGATCAGAAGAAAGATATTTTTTATTAATCGTATTCGGTTCTAATCCCTATTTTTTTCGCTTAATGTAAATAGCGAGTTAAAAATTGAAAATATATTTAGGTTATTATTTATTGTTCCTTGCAATATGTGACAATTGGATGTCGACATTTTTAGAACAAAAATAAATGATTTTTTAAAAGTGAAAATCAGTCGGATTTTTTCATCATATGACGTTGCTTGCTTGTATATCCCTTCAAAACTTGTCAGTTAGTTCTGTGATTTTTAATACGTAAAGAATACTATTAAGTATCCTTTGTGTCGAATGAGATTAAAAAACAAATTAATGATTAAAATATTTCTGAAAGTATTATAATTACCGAGATGCATTCAGTTAAGTACTTTAGTTTAACGATTGCTTCAATATACGATGTAAGCTATCGAGGTATATTTCACGGTGAATGGATCGGATATGGTAATCAACTCATTTGAATTAGCATTGACCTTCTTTGGACCAGTTTATTGGGGATGCCTAAATGAATCGACTTCATATAATCTCGCGAAAAGGGTGCCGTTTAATAACATCGGCAAAACACTGAGGCCATATTGACTGAGCCGCTACAATAAATCAAGAAGCGACAGTTATTAGATAGCAATCAGGGTCGCGGTGGCTTCATATCAACTTCCTTCAAGTTAATTCTTCTCTCTGCTTCTTTGGTACTTTTTCAATAACACAGACAATCAGACATTTTGTAAAAAATATTTGCTGGAGAAAAAGTAATTTTTTCACGTTTTTCAAAGCAAATTTATTTATTCAAATTTAAAACACTAATCAATAACACATGTTCCATTTTGATCAATTTCTTTTTTCCAATTTCTGATAAAACCATAATTCGAACAAGATGTAAATAGAGCACTTTATTCTCAGTACAATGTTTCATAAAAAAAATATATTCTGTATAAATTCTGTTCAGACTTATTGACATCATATCTACCCGTAGAGAGAATAAGATAAAAAAAAATCGTTCGGTGATAAGCTGATATGTGTACTCTTGTAAAAATTTACAGAAGAATGACATTTTTATTAATTAAAAAAGAAATTGCTGAAAAATGATTCACGTTAGTTACCATAGCAGGTGTAAATTTACTTTTATTTTTTAATATGACCATGATATAATTGATATTTAATACAAATTCCTTAGTCTATATAAATTCAGATCAGCCGTACATTTGACAAAATAAGACTTCTAAGCCAAATTAGAGTTTCCCCCAGCAATCAAATATTTTTTTACGCCAATAAAACAACCCATAGAATTAACACCTAAGACAAAATTTAAATAATTCTCTAGACGATTTAAAGCTCATATTTTTTTACTGTTCATTTCATGCAGAACCTAGAAATAAATATCTAGGCTTGTAAGATGAGGATATTTGTGCACTTTTCAATCCTAAACACAACAATGATATTGGAAATCTCTGCTATTTCCTATCTAAAGCTTTAGGTATTAAAATAGCTCTGATCTAGTGGCATATATATGGTTGTTTATTTAAGGTCTGTGCTATATGATAGACGCATCAAAACTTCCCAACCAAGCTTTCTCAATTGTATCGAGTAACTAAAAGGAAGTCCTGTAGTAATGGAAACAAAGACTTTCCTATTGATTGATTCCGGCCGTATGTTTTTAATCTCATTCTTTAATCGTAATTAACGAGATTTGAGAGTTGAATTAATCTGGCGTGGTTCGAGCAGTGATGAACAAATGAGGTGACCCTAGGGGGTGTACTGAAGTTGACCTTTGTCTGTGATGTGGGGGTGTGTGTAATGTGGTGTATATTGTGTACTGTATGCGTGTCAGAGTTTTTGTTCCCCCAACCTGGAGGGCCAGCAGCTGATTGCAGTCTGACGACTGGGCGATGGGGTCGCTACTTCCCTACGCCGATGAAACCCTTTTTATTTACTTAAACGAGGTCGAACTGGCACCCTAGTAGGAAAACCAATCAAATGTGGTTTATTTTTTATTCTAAAGTATGGCACTTTAGAGAATATAGAAACGCAGGTTGCCACCCCAGATTGTGGTCGGACTTTTCTTGAACCGCCATTAATGGCGGATGAACCAAGTATGTTAACGTCATTATCTCCGTGATCCCCTAGTCCAATCTTTCCGTTCTTTCTTTTAAAACAAAATAAATTAACAAAGCAACAACATATATTCTTACACATTGTTTGATATCCTATACCGATCTTTAATGACGGCTTAAGAAAAGCCCAACGACAATCTGGAATGGCAACCTGCGTTTCTACATTCTCGAAAGTATCATAATTAAGGATAAAAAGGAAACCGCCAGCACTATTACCTTCCTTAGCGTCAATAAGGGGCTTTGCAAGCCGTTTCTGCATCTTCGACCACGATCTTTTTCGCACATTATTATTGTGCGTGATCCACTTTTCAACGCCCTCAATCATTCGTTTCAAATGGCTCGACTTCGTTTCGTTTCAACGGCGTTTCACAAATGGAAACACGGTCCATTAAATTTTTCATTGTATTGACGCCAGGTTTTCCCCATTATACCCGTAAGATCAACCATTTTATAGATACTGAATAATCACTTATCTTCCGACCCCACGGGGCTAATAATACCGAGTATGTTTTAACCTAGTTACGACTAATAGAACAAATAGGACACTTTCTAGTAGTTTTCAACTAGCTCAGGCATCGTTTCACTTGATGTAATGTTATCAAGAAATAAGTCAACATTGTATAACAAGTTTTATAGGAATATGCTTGGATTATGCAAGAAACGTAGATTAGAAAAGTGGTTGTATGGCCGATGGGTTGGTAAACTTTAAGTGGTACGTAAAAGGACTGCCAGAAGAGCAAAGACGTCCTAGAAGACTTAAATGTAAAGTTTCGTGATTGACTTCATAAGGAGCTTTTGTGAGCCGTTAATGAGGCGGGGTTCCGTCCCAACAGAAGGCGGCATTAGTAGGAAGCTTCCTTCCCATCTGGGGTCTAAATTGTAATCTCCAATGATAATAAACTATTATTGACGTTGGGTGGTCGGCTGTGAGGTATGGCATGGAATAAATATTCGGGATTCAGTGGACAAATTATTTTATTGTAAAACCAGATGTTACGACCCAACATATGAAACAAATGAAAATAAACAAGATATAGAAGGGAGATAAGATATATTAATTGTAAAACATTAGTATATTAATGATAAGAGATAATTTATTAATTTGTTTTTTATTATTTTCTTTGGTTACTATCTATTTTCATGATTCTCACTTATCATTCTTTATTGCTCCTGTCCAGGCGTTTCAAAAAAAATATTGCTATGGTAATTAAACTTTTCAATCATCCCTTCATTGTATTTCATTATTATTTTCATTACTCCTTTTTTTAATTACTTGTCTGTTTCCCTTCATCTTATAATTGTTCTATAACTATAAAATTTCTATAATTATTTCACAATTTTTTGTAATTCTACAATCTTAATCACCCCTCCTTACGTACTTCTTCTATACTTTATTATCATTAATATTTTTAAATATATATTATACTTTATTTTTTAAATATTGCCATTTTTTATGAATATATTTCATTACTATTTAATTTTCACTGTTTCCCTTCACCCTAATATTGTTCTATAACTCTATAACATTTCTATAATTGTTTCACCACTTTTTTTAATTCTATAATCTTGATTACCCCTTCTCATCCTATGTTGCTATTATTTTAATTTATATGTATCTTGTATATTTTGTCCTGAAGAAGAATGTGGATTGAGACGTTGCCTTTAAAATAGACAATTCTTCTTACTATAGACAATTTTTTCTGATCTCCATCCGGACCATTTTCTTCCTGATAATTAATAATAGTGAAATGAAGGCTACATATACTAATGCACAAAAAAAGGCTGTACCACTACAACTAAGGTTATTGGACTCACTACATAGTAGGGACCGAATTGTTTACAAACCAACAATTGTGCAACAAGGTGGGAGTTTGATCGAGATCACTCTCACTCGCCAGGTTTTTCCCTCAATTAATTGTATCCACTTTATAAAGGTCGGATGAGCCCCATCCAGATCCCACAGTCTATTCACGCTGTTAAAAAAATAAATAATTTATCTGCTATAGCTGGCCATGGAATTCACGAACTACAGCTCAGCAACCCAGAACTGAGCCACCCCATCCACAACAATTGAATATCAATACTGATATATAATACTATGAAATTATTAAATATTAAAAATTATTAAAAAGACAATTGAATATGTTAAAGTTTTAATCCCAAAATATTAATTAATAACGGAAGAAGATAATAAGAAAAAATACATAACCCTCTGCTTCTTATAGTTTTTTTCTTTTCTTGTCTCTACTCTCCTACCAGGCCATTTTTAGCACAAGTGGTTACTACTTATTACGACACTTTAAATACCCAAAGTACAATTTTTTTTTTAGATTAAAACTAACTTCTCTAATCTTAAAGCCTTACCAGGTACAAACAAGGCCCCAGTGTTGACAATGTTAAATTATAAACAATGCATGTTGTAAGTCATTTGTAATTTAAAGAAGAAAGAAAGTGAGTGTTAATAAGTAAAATATAGTTTAAAGTCGTTGTTTCTTTTATTATTACTAAAATTAGCAAGCGGAAGAATAAATAATTAAATAAATTAAACAAACACGACAGGAACAGGATCTGGGCCTCAATGAGGTTAATATAACACTAGTTGTAGATATAAAAAAAAAAGTTCAAACTTTATTTTGTGTTATTATGAACAATTTTCTTATTTTTAAATTGTACGATCATTCATTGACGTGAGTAAAACCTTTTTTCAGTTAAAAATTTTCTTTATTTTCAAAAAGGTTTCGACTTTACTAAGCCATTTTCAATTTTCTTTTCATTAACACATTCTCACTACTATATAAGTCCGTCAATACTTGAACAATGTTACTTATACATCTGTACATTATCAACCTAAATAAAAAGAACAATCTAATAAATGTATAAGTTATAAAAATATGTCCTAAAATACTGAAATAAGTATAGATACCTTAGTCTATTAAATAAAATAATTTTTTTTTTCTTGGAGTATTGAAACGTTTTAAAAAAAAAAAAAAAAAAAGTTAACTGGAAATAGGTTTTACTCACGTCAATGAATGATTTAAATATGTACTCCAGTAACATCCACATGAAAATTGTACCATCATTATTTAGTAATTATGTAAATATGTTGATCTAGTTTATTTAACACAAAAACACAATAATTTATAAATAAGTTTCGTTTCCAAAATATTGTAATGCATATATTAATAAGTTTTCTTCATTATTTTTCTTAAAGACAGGTATCATGATTAATTCTGAAGAAAATTTTATACTTCGGAATATTTAAAAAAATATTAAAATTCAAAGAAAAAATAAAATAAAATAATGGAGGTTGCCAGGGCTTAGCTGACAGCTGTGCATATTAGTCCCCTAATGTGCAACATAATAGTAGCCCTGTGTGCATATTATGTTATATAATTGTTATTCCTTTTTTTTTTGTTCATTTTATGTATCAAATGACAACTAAAAACGAAGTATTTTATTCAGCTCAAATCTCTAAAGGTTCATCATTTATTACTTTACCTAAGTAATTTTTATTGTTATTCCGATAACAATTTTATCAAGGGTATTTTGATAATTTGATTTCATTATATTTTAGCTTGAAAGGCTTACAACACAATACATAGGTAATCACGTTATTAATACACGTATAATATATGTATTTTATATTCCAACCAAATGACTAATAAACATTTAGTAAGATATCAGCTTATTTGTGAAGCAGTCTGCATTTTTGAGTCGAGGGGAGATAAGAGAAATGCTTGTAATCTACGGCCCTGATCTCCCGATGATAAAGATATAATCAACAGTTTGTAATATATTGATAAAATATTTCATAAATTTGCATAAATATAACATAAACCAAATACCTAAAAATGTATAATCGTTCGACTTATATTTATACGACTTATATTTATATTCTATTAATGATATTTATTTACATTTATATTTAAATAATTACTTTAAGATTTCCTTCTATGATATTATTAGACAATTAATATTAGCTAAATACTATAAATATTTGGATTCTCTTGTTGATTTTGATAAATTACTAATCTTTTACAGATCATAAATTGTCAGTGATGTTCTAAAATTCATATTGCTATATTCGCTAATTATGATGTTCACACAAATTAAATTTATTTGTAAATAGAGTTAAAAATTATGTTATTTTAAAAAATTATGTAACAGTATCTAATGTTTTTTTTTATAATTGAATTAAATATTTTCTTCCAACAGATGATTTTATTGTTTTATTTTATTTTGTTGCTTAAGAGTCGGTATATAGAGCTATTAGTCGGTATATTTAAAGTTCAATTGAAAACTTAAGAACTTATTAGTAAAACTTTAGAAAGTATTAGTCAGAGCAGGGAGCGGAGTGGCTCAGTGAGTACTGAGTTGTCATGACGAAAATCCTGGTTCAAATCTCGCTGCTGGCAATACTTATATTAATTCAGTTAGCAGCCGGAGATGGATCATATGGGATCTAGCACCATCCTGGGACTCAACCAGTCTCTTTAAAGTGGGTACCCTCAATTAGGGGGGAAATCTGGCGGTTAAGCGTGATCTAGAACAAATCACCTCCCTGCACAACCGTTGTCCATGAAACAGTACAGTCTCTTAAGACCGTTCACGGGTTGTAAAAGTTCAGGGATTTTTTTTTATTAGTCGGAATGCCATCAAAAAGATCTAATGATTATAGTAACTCAAGCCATATTGCCATTTAAAATTAACAACTGTTTCTTATTCTGGAAGAACATTAGTTTTTTTTTTTAATCAAGGTACAGAGAGATGCAAGAAGATTAATGAGGTAAGTTGTTGGATGTTCTAGCTGAACGTCACTCAGTCGAGAGAAAACTGTGTTTCAAATTGTTTGGGGATAGTTTCGCAAGGAATAATATTAGCTTCCTAGCAAGAACTAGGGATCAAATATATTAGTTACGTCCCGCCATAATATGTTCAGAAACTAATTATTTTTCATATTTATCGTGTCTGAAAGATAATTAATCATTTTAGTCAAGGTGTATAGTGGTAAGTAAATAACGCATTAAAAATTTTACAGTATCCGATGGTATTACAATGACTATTCAGGCAAACTATAATTTGATTGTTAAATATAATAGAAAATATCTTACTTATACTTTCTATACTGTTGAATCCGATTTAATTCTGATTTATCTATTACCCATACGATTTAAGAAGAATAAACTAAGTTTTTCGGACATGTCAAGACATTAGAGAAAAAAATATAACAAAATATAGATATGCACAGATGCAACTCTATATTTTATGTCTTTTTTTGAGATCAAAACTGCATTGATTAAAACCGATGATGAACTTTTAAGGTAAGTATCACCGATAGGTAACTTTTCATTGGATACATTTATAAGCATTGTCATTACATTAATGATTTGCTGAATAATTATGCATAGTTAATGCAGTGTACGTTTTCCCGGGCATACAAAATCTGACAGTGAGATAATCACGGGAAGAAGGGCATACTTCCACATGATAATGCGATAAGACACCTACATACCACTCCATCAGCCGATGTGATCAATTAATGGACAACCAGGAGCCATGTGCTACAAGGCGGCTGTACACACCAGATGGCCCCATAAAGAACGGAGGACCCAGGGAAGCAGGTTCCATTTAAAATTTACATGAAGACCAGAAACTAGCAGAAATTGAATTTCACCCGAAACAAAAAACTTTGTGACGTAAATCTTTAGTAATTTATTTATTTTTTAATGCCCTTTAAGGTTTAGAAAAAAAATCATTAAATGTATCAAACTCTGATTATATCTGAAACTGCCTAGAACTGGTGCATTGATCCAAACGACCAAGAGTATGAATACAATAACTATCAAAATAGTCGTCAAACTATCAAAATTATTAGTTCTCAAATAATTATGAAACCAAATAATTGCCTACACCATGCAACTTGAGGAATATTCCCTATACAAAATAAATGGGTCATTATAACAAAAATCGTCAACTTCATTTCTCAGTTAATGGTACTTATTACAAAAAAACTAAACTTTCTGAATAAACTTTAGGAGCCATCAATATCATGTTCTCTGATTGCTCACACCTGATAGGTAAGAAAAGTTCTTCAAACTGATATCATAATTTGTCCCCTTAGTTACTGTCCAATTTTTCAGTACTGAATAACATTTTCTTTTGGAATATAATACGTAGAAGTACACAGACTGGGGAAATCCTTCTTCAAGGTTAAAGTTGTAATTCTTAAGAAAATATTGTTCACCAGATTTGTCTGATTACAGATACATCACATTAGTTATTGATCCCGTGGCAACACTAATTCAGTAAAATGCAAGGATAGTGTCATGCCTCACCAAATTAGTGAAACAATCCACATTCATTATTACTTTGAAGTAACCAAATGCCTGCTTTAAAAACAACATATGTTTTTTTATCCTCTATCACATAGTTACCATAATAATTTTCATTATTCATGAGACTAAAAATTTTTCGTTCGGTGATAAGCTGATGTGTGTACTTTTGTAAAATTTGAGAGAAGAATGACATTTTTATTAATTAAAAAAGAAATTGCTGAAAAATGATTCACGTTAGTTACCATAGCAGGTGTGAAATGACTTTTTTTTTTTTAATATGACCCTAATATAATTGATATTTAATACAAATTCCATATTCTGTATAAATTCAGTGCAGCCGTACATTTGACAGAATAAGACTTCTAAGCCAAATTAGAGTTTCTCCCAGCAAGTGAATAATTTTTCACGCCAATAAAACAGCCCATAGAATTAATACTGAAGACAATTACCCTCTATGTTTAAATAATTTACTTGATGATCTAAAGCACATATTTTTTGCCTGTTCGTTTTACATAGAACTACATATTTAATCAGGGTATTTGTACTGTATTGAATCCAAAACACGACAATCATATTGTTAATCTCTAAGACTTATATTATTTTTTATTAGACTTATATTATTAATAATTTATATATAAAATCCTAAGTATTAGACTAGTGCTGAGTGAAATGTATGGTTGTTTATCATATAATAAAATAATTCATTTGATTTATATAGTTTTTCATTGTCTTACAAACTAGTATTGCTACTCCACTTTTCCATAGTTTGATTTGGTATTAACTCATAAATATAATTTTAACTTTATCTTCACCGCCATGTTCATTATTTTTATATAAGTGGAATTTTTACTTGTACGTTTATTTTTTGTTATGTACTTTTATTTTTTTAGTTTTCAAGCCAAAGTCTTTATATACAGGGTGTCCCGAATTTAAATGGAAAAACTTCAGGAACTTATAGGAGACCAAAAAACTAAGACAAAAAGTCCTTTAGAGATTTGCTCGTTTTTGCTTGGTTTTAGAGAAAATCGCAAAAAAAAGAAACAAAACAAGATTTCATTTTTATACTTATTTATTTACATTTATACTTATGTTATGTTCTTTTTAATGTAAATATTGCTCAAAATGTTGTCCTCTTGCACCAATGTAAGCATTACATCTAGTACTTACTTGATGAATTGCAGCTAAACATTGTTCTGATGATATTTGGTGCACTGCATCTATGATTCGGTCTCTTAATTGCTCTCTTGAGTTGACTGACACCGAATAAACTTTCTGCTTCAAGGTTCCCCATACGAAGAAATCCATGGGTGTCATATCAGGTGATCTGGGTGGCCAAGGTACTACTCCTCCACGTCCAATCCATCGTTGTGGATAATTTATATCCAGCCAAGCTCGTGGAACTCTGCTATAATGAGCTGGACATCCATCGAGTTGGAACCATATTTCAATCCGCTGTTGTAAGAGAATGTCATCTAAATAATTAGAAAAGTTGTTCTCCAAAAAATGGTGTAAATGTGATACCATTCAATCTTCCAGGTAAAAATATGGTCCCACCAGTAATCCGTTCCAAATTCCAAGCCAAACGTTAATAGCAAATTCATGCTGAAACCTATTCGCTCAAATAGCTCTGGGATTTTCAAGAGCCCATATATGATAATTTCTTTGATTAACAATTCCTCCTCTTGTAAAGGTAGCTTCATATAATTTTTAATGGAAATAAATTATCATCGCGAATTTTTTCAAGAAACCAGTTACTAAAATTCAACCTCATGACATAATCTTGAGGTAATAAATTCTGAACTTTTTAATGATGGTATGGGTAGCGATTATCACCTTTCAAAGTTCGCCATATTGCGGCATTGTGGCTGATGCTATTCACACAAAAATATCTGAGTAACTGACTGAAGACTGATTTAGGAATTATAATCCTAGAAGGAAGCCAAAATATAAACAAATAAAAGAATGTAAAGGATAACATTAAGTGTTACTTTCTCACTGCCTAGCCTGACGAACTTTGAAAGGTGATAATCGCTACCTGTAACATTTTTGTTTTGTTTCTTTTTTGCGATTTTCTCTAAAACTAAGCAAAAACAAGCAAATCTCTAAAGGACTTTTTGTCTTAGTTTTTCGGTCCCCTATAAGCTTCTGAAGTTTTGCCATTTAAATTCGGGACACCCTGTATAAAGTCTTCATATTTTTTTAATTATCTTTATATATAAAATTCTTCTGTTCGTCTGTATGTCACAGAACTCCTCCTAAACGATTATTTTGATGAATTTTTTTGTGAATATTCAAGGAGGTTCGAGGTTGGTTTAGATTCACAATTAGATCCGATGGGTAATGTGTTTTGATTAGTTAAATTATTTTTTGTTTTGAAACCTAGAGTTTTTTATTTACACTGCGTCCGACAGGCAGCGCCGCGATCATTGGAGGTAAGAATTTTTTAATTTGTTCGCAAATTCGTCACATTCATCGCAGTAGTATACTACGCAGCTTAGTGTTATAGTTCAATTGAAATTATAAAATTAATAAATTAGTGTGTGAAGCGTTTTGCGGTGTTATTCAAAACTAAATGTGCAAATTTGTAAAGTGCAATATCCATGTGACTATTTGGCATGATTTTTCTTTAAATTTCAATGATTTTTACTGTTATTATTATGATTTGTATTGAATAACAACCGACCTATCCTAATAAGTAAATAAATAAGCTATTTTAATTAATTCGTTGTGAAAGTTAATTCTTTCTTGCTAGTAATTACAATCTATTAAAAAAAAATGTTATTTTTTAACAGGACATCGTCTGTCGGTTCAGCTAAGTACTAATGTAAAATTACAAATAAATAAAAAATATACAAATTCTATTCTATTGCTGTTCAGTCGAATAGTTTAAATATTAAATACGTTTTCTCGACATCTTGCAAATATTTCGAACGCTTCAGTTCTTCAAGAGCTGCGATATAGCCTCTTGGGAAAAAAGAAGATGAAATATTGTTTGGCTGGTAGGAGAAGATTGATCGATAAGTTAGGCCCTAGATCCTTTGTGTATGTGAAGGCAGGACACTGAAGAGAGAGGGCACTATTTCGGAATGCCATTCCCTTCAGGTCTTTTCTTCCTTAAAAGGATTACTAATCTTGGTATATCTTTCACAAAAGATTATATCTGACATTTCTAAGAGGATTTCCACAAAGAAAAGAGGTAGTGTTCAATATGCTGGTATATCAAATATATTCGTAAGTATTCTGCTTCGCAATATACAACATCATATATGTTCTCAATCGTAAGTTCAGTTAATATTCTTCAGACAAAATGGGGAACAATATAACTAATGACATGGTGAGTGGATAATAAGCATACTCACCATTCTCTATGTATGGGGAAGTTAAACAAGTAAATAATGTAAACATTGATAGATGTAAAAATATACAATCCAAAACCGAAATTATAGACAGACTATAATTTCTTTGAAAAATTATGTTTTAGAGAATTTAACGAAACAAAAGCGGGAAGTACTGTCAACTGCATCGCCAACTTTTTAAAACCACTATTCTTATTCACGTTAATAAAAAAGAAGGTATAAATGTTACACCACAATTAACTGTATATGGGCACCTCACAATATTATTTAAATGCATAAAGAAAGGTGCATGTCAATCACCACAGTTCTACTTTTCTTCTTTTGTGGCTTTACAGCTATTGAAGAGTTATTTATTTATTTAATTATTGAAATATACAACTGTATTATAAGAATACAACAAGTAAATATATTGGCAGGGATGATACATAATGGCATTTAATTTTAATGCATAATTTTAATAATGATATTTTAATATTAACTTTAGGGAGTGGAGTGGCTCAGTGGTAGAGCACTGAGTTGCAATGACTAAGGTCCTGAGTTCGAATCCCGCTGCTGGCAAGACTTTTATTTAACACGTTGCCGCACACTTTTAATTTGACGATCGTCCTCAGAAACATATTTTGTTTTCAATTGTTTATGACTGCCAGATGAAATCGAGTGTAAGTTGTATGCTTAGAAGTGAAAATTATCACATTTGGCCACAGTTTTTCGAAAAAAACTGCCGACTGCTATAACCGTCATTTGTCTCTAGATGCCCAAATGTTACGAAGCGGTAAAGCATGAGACAACGCATAAAAGGGCAATAAGCATGCTATGCAGCATGTTTCAGCACACTTTTTTTTCTCGATGTATTACTCAATAATTAACAAGTGTATGCCTCAGTACAATTTGTACTAGCGCTGTTCTTTTGTGCACGATATATAGCCGACATATCGCCAAAGATCGGAGCCATTTGCGGCAACGTGTTAATCTATTAGCGGCCGGAGATGGGATCTAGCGCCCTCTCAGGACTCACCCAGCCTCTATAAAGTGGATAATCAAAATGAGGGGGTAATCTGGGGGTTGAGCGTAATCTAGGACAAACAATCTCTCTGCACCACTGTTATCCAAGAAACAGTGTAGTCCCTATAATGTACTGAGCCTCAGACCCTTTCAAGAGTTTTTTATATTACTTTTGGTAAAGAATTACTTCATTGATTGAAGATTTTCATCTGCCATTTATGAAATAGATCAATTAAACCTAATAGGAACTTTTTTGAAAAATAATAAAATGAAGTTTTTGATTGAAAGCAACTTTTACCAATTTTACATTATAATTAAGTTTTATTAACTATCAATAATGAACTACTGAAGTATTAGGCTAGATTTGATGTGGTATTTTAATTGTTTATATTTATCTAAATTGTTTATTCTTATAAGAATCAAAATTTACAAATTCAAACTCCTCCGAAACCGTGACGCATTAGCAAGTAGGGACAAATCGCTGATTAAAAGTGATGGTAACTGTTTCCGTGTCGAGGACAATGTGGCCATTGTGTTGGCCGCCAATAGAGCGAATACCTCTCTCCCTGTAATTGCTACGATCAATTCTCCTCTTACCACTGCCACCTACCATAAAAGGGTTAACATCAATATAATTACCATATTATCAATATTATCACATTTCAACGGTTTATTACAGGAAAGGTTATAATATATAATAAATATAATAATATATAATATATTAATGACAGCTTATCAATGAGTATCAATTTTTCTTAATTTATCTAATTTTTATCTCTCCCGTCCACTTTTCCGTAGTAAACATTATATTTAACAAACGGCCATGGAAATTTCATTTTCGAAAAAGAAATGAGATAATTCACTTATAAAATAATTAATATTTCCTGTTACATTAACCGACATTTGATAATTGTTCTTAACATTATTAATACTATCTATCTCTGATGGCGCTATAATGAAGGACTCTGGCCTCCTCAACAATTCTTCTCCGCTCAGAGCGATCCTCAGCAGTTCTCCATCTTCTCACTCTCAGAAGCTGAAGGTAAGCCATGACATCTTCAAACCCCCATTGCTCCTCTACCGTCCGGGCGGCCCTCCATTATCTTCCTTGGCAGTCTTTCCTGATCCATTCGATGCACATGACCCAACCATTTTATTCTCCCTTTTTTAATATATGAGGCTAAATCGGGGTCTTCATACATGACTCTAAGTTCTTTATTGGTTTTTATCCTTTACATATCTTCAACTTTCGTTCATATATTTTTCTCAGGATTTTCCTCTCCCAAGCATTTATGAAACCCTCTTGTCGCTTTGTAAGGATCCACGCCTCACTTGCATAAGTCACTACTCTTCAGAGAACGGATCTATATACTTCCATATATATATTCAATATACGTGTATTTCCATTTAGAAGAATTTTCTTGAGAACCCAGGAGCATTATTGTCATACTGAATCCTCAATTTTATTCCATCTTATATTTCGTTTTTTCAGTGACTATCGTACCGAGGTTAGTATCGAAGCTACATCCTCCACACATCAGAGATCCACCAGTCATGCTTTTCTTGGACGATATCATATATTTTATTTTTAGCCCTATTTTGTTTGCAGCCTCTTCGCATTTTTCATATTCCTCTGAAACTCCATTTGATGATGCCCCAGTTATGACTACAACGTCTGCAAAAGCCAGGTGTTGAGTCTCTTTATTATAAATGCAACCGTCCAACCTTGTTCCCATCGCCCTATTTATAACTTCTAAAGCAATATTAAACAAGGCTGTGGACAAGAGGTCAAGGGTTGACTGCCTGGACTGAATGGCTTGTAAATCACAATATATTCTAAGAAGCCATTATATTTCAACATTGGACACTACAGGTCCGTGCAGGTTCGTACTCAGCACTTCATTCTCAATGTTGGCCAATACGCGGACAGTGGATACCCACCTAGCAATATTAAAAAAAATTACCCCATTCTCTGGTAAATCTTTCAATTGGAAAATAGGATAAGGTCCCAATCCTAGTCAAGGTGTAAATATCCATTCATACTCTAAATACAGAATCCGAAATACATTATTATTTATATTAGTTAATATATATTTAAATTCTGATTTTTATAATTTAAGGTTATAAAAATATATCAAAAATTCTTCAGGAATTCAGGAGGTGGTTCCTGGGATATCGGGTGATTCTGTGGGAATCATATTGGAATAGCTGAAGAGTAAATTTATTTTGTCTTAGTCTACAACTTCAAAGGATATGTATAAAAAGAAAAAATCGGGTATGAGCATATAGGGCTTAGATGTGAAGAGATTGCAGTGGACTAGACAGTTGCTCGCCTGCTAACAACTGGGGCAAACTTTGGCCATTCAGCACAAATCTCTCTCGAGTCTAAATCTCAATCTAGTCCTATCCCCACCCCCACAACACTCTCTACTACCCTTTCTAAATACTTAGCTCAGCCAAACAGAAAACTTTCTTTATAAATTAAAACCAAATTTAATTTAACTACTTTTGTCTCGCCCTTTTTCCCCTTTTTTTTTAAGGGCGAAAAAAAGGACTGGAATCAGCTGTTTAAATTTCAGTCATGAGATGCCTAGCTTAACTAACTTAGTTCAGAACTTTTTTATTTCATCTCTCCTTAAGTAAATCATTATAAAATGCTAAACAAATGTTTCATGAACAGTGAGAGTAATCTTTTCCATTATCACCGCTGAATGATTTATTTTACTTCAAATTAATCTAAATTAATAAATTAATCTTAACATATTTATAGTTAAAAAACTAAATTAAACTAATTAATTACCATTAAGACCGTGGAAAAATTCCAACGAAAATCCTTAAGTCTCCAAACTAAAACAGAAAATGAAATTATCTGTCCGATATTTCGCTTATTCAGGCCTCCTCAGGGTAGAAAGAGAATAACAACCAAAAATTTCAAATTCTGGAGTATTTATCAGCTGTTTTTATCTAACCTTATCCAACCGGGGTCGAGTAACCTTCCTTATGATTCATTAGTTGCATTTGAGCCTTGAAGGTGGTGGGACGTTCCTTGGGTGCATTATTCATTTTTTGTTTTGTTGTTATTATCTTTCTACCCTGAGGATGCCTGAATAGGCGAAATATCGGACAGATAATTTCATTTTCTGTTTTAGTTTGGAGACTTAAGGGCTTTTCGTTGGAATTTTTCATGGTCTTAACATTTGTGTGAGGTCTCTTTTTACTTTTCAATACTAATTAATCACATTAACTGTTTGAATTCAGGAAAAGTTATCTAGAAAATAATTTATTTTAAATGTCGAAATATTACTTAAAATTTTTCCAATAAAAAAAAATTCTACATTATCATTGAAATTAATGATGAATTTCCAAAATCTCTATTTCTGTTAGTTAGCAGTAATGAAAAATGGATAAATGCCAACTGCGAAGAAACCTGATAGGAACAAATTGGAACCGATTGGAGAAAACTAATTTTCCAGATTGAAAATAAACTTATATATACATAAATCATCTGCCAATTGTACGATAGAAACCTCATGAGGTAGGCTTAGGCACTTTCTTATTTCGGTTGAAAATATTGCGAAAATTAAGCTACTTGGAATGCCTCCCTGAGGTAAACCTACTTGGGCTATTCTGCTCATGACTATATTTATTGATATTCTTCTATCGCTAATCAAGTTGATTATTGCTTCAACATATTTAGTGGAGAAATCCATGTCAGCCATTTTATAATACAGTATTTGTAACGGAACAATGCCGTAGGCCTTATGAATGTCTTTTCCATTATCGCTGAATATTGTCTTTTATTTTAAAATTAATCTTAACATCTTTATATTGAAAATACTAAATTACAAAAATAAATAAATATTATTGAGCTTGAGTAGCGAAACGCACTTGTTCACGATAACATTAAATGTTTGAATTCAGCGAAAGTTATCTAGTGAACAATTTATTTTATATATTTTTGTTTTGAAGAGAAAATATTTGCCCTGAAAAGATTTTAAAATAATCACTATCAAAATAATAATTAATAAAAATAAATGTATTTTAAACATTGAAATATTACATAAAATTTTCCCATAAAAATATTCTACATTATCATTGAAGTTAATGATGAATTTCAAAAATATCTCTTGTTGCTAGTTGTAATGAAAAAATCTGATATGAAGAATTTTAAGTGAACGATAGGAGAAAAAATATTTTTCCAGTAATAAGATAAGATAAGGACAAGAGATGTTTAGATATATTGATGTATAGATGTTAACTAATATATAAAGAGCCATAGAGGAAAATGGAAAATACGTAATTGACAAACCCAATTTCGAAGATAACATCAAAAGTAATATCAAAGTAAAAATGTAGGCATATAATATTAAGATGTACAAATGGAATTTCTTTTAGTAAAAAGGACAAGTGAAAATTAAATATTAATACTAAAAAAAAAGAAGGTACAAAATGATTTTAAACTAATAAGTACAAAATATTTTATTCAATTCAATATTGACCCCCTTGTCTCTGTAAAGGATACTTTTGTCCTCATTGCGTTTGAGCTCCAATGATCACTTACAATGCGGGTAGAAACGTCTAAGGGAAGATAAATAAAAGAACAAAATGAACTGGAGGTTTTATTGATCCGTGGAAAGTATATCATCGAGAACTTTGTCTGTTTTGTTCTAGTTTTATTTACCATTTCAGTTCCTCTACCTTTTCACACTTAACTTATTATAAAGCTTTTCCTATTTTTCTACATCTAGAAGAGCGGGAGTAAAATCGTGAAATACAGTCGATTATAATTATTTATTTAAATTGATTAACTGATTGTTCTGGGGAACTGAAAAAGGAATTAAATATCATGGATTTTGAAATTTTTTCAAAGAATAAAAAAAATAAGCTGCTTAATGAGTTAATACATTTCATGCTTAGAATTTGAATTTTTCTTTTGTATTTGCTTTTTAAAGCGTGCAGATCTTTCAACCTAATGTTGCTATGAACTATGATCGACAATTCCATAACTAGTTCCATACAGCTTGGTACCAACCGACCCCCACCAACTCACTTCAATTCAAGGACATTGACTAATCGGTTTAGATCTACAGATTATGGCTGTTAGGTGTACGTAAACTTATATTATTTTACCAGATGCAGTCAGTCTATACAGAAGAGCTACACATAATTTAGCCATCATCCCTATACCGGTCATTGTGAGTCAGAAGAGACTTGCACACTTGAGGAGAAAGAGAGAATAATTGCGGTCAACTCTGTAGACATGTACCTTATAAAAATAATTAGAATGCGTTTAGCTTAATGTCATACACAATTAAATAAATACTGACTTGGGTTAGACGATTTGAATTTTCATTATAATTATGGTTTCACACTTATGGTAAAGATTTTGTAGACAACTAGTTGCCTTTGAATCGCCACACGAAAGCCACGTCTCGACATTTCAAAATTGTTTTCAGGCAAAGTAATTATGGTAATTTGAGGAGCGGTGTGGCTTCCGCGGTAAAGTGCGGAATTGTCATGCCGAAGGTATTGGTTTAAAATTCCGCTGCTCGCAGATTACCTGTATTGAAAACGAAATTTGTTAGCGGCCGAAGACGGATTCTAGGGGGTGTAGGAGCATCCTGGACCACCAGTCTGTATAAAGTGGGTTATCAAAATAGTGAAAAACTCTGATGGTTAAGCATGATCTAGGACGAATCACCTGCCTGCACAGTCTCTACCACGAGCTGAACCCATGACCCATACGGGTTGTAGTGATGGAGTTTTTTTATTATTACGATAATTACATAAATATTGGAGCAGGGCATTTATTTTTTCTGAACAGCACAATTAACGTACCATCTATTCATGTTTGGGGAACAATTTTATAATTAAGAAATAAGAGGGAGTTGTGTTTGACAATTAATTTTCACCCGCCATGGACAATGAGATAGAATGTGAGGGGGGCTTGTGTCCCTTCATTCCTGATTGTTATCTGCTTTCGACTCGGCTCCCGTCCTCAATCCACAATCTATTCCAGACTCCAGATTCCAGCCAACACAATAACACCTCTAATTTTGTTATCACAAAGCCGAAATAAAGTTACAAAATTGGTTTTTATATATGAGATTATTCTTCCATTCATTTTACTGATATTTTGTTTTTTTTTTTCTTAATGAGAAACAGAACAAAGCCTATAGAATCTGATGCTTTAATTTTCTTATCTATTTTGTATTGCGTTATAGCTAGATTATTTTAACGGAGAATATTCTTTATTGCATAACTAATCCGCATATCAATGAAAATATGGCAACTATAAAATATAATGTAATGAAAATGCAGCCATCTGTTGCTGAATAGAGAAAATTTAAAATATAAAACTAGTATAATTATCATAATGCTGGAACAATAATAGTCACACATTTGGAAAAAGAGTTGATACAAAAACAGAATAGCTAATCCAAAGTTGTTTTAGATCCAAAGCGACATTATGCTTTTGCAAAAGATCCTATAGGATCCGTCTCCGGCCTCTAACATATTAAATAAATTCTACCAGCGAACCCAGGACCTTCGGCACGGCAACTCAGTGCTCTACCACTGAGCCAATCCGCTCCCTTTTACAGGAGCATACTCATATCATAAGCGGGAAATAGCGTGGTATTCTTAAAAAAACCGTCCAGTATGAAATGTAGGTAACCAGAAAAAAACATGATAAATTCACAAACCTTTTCATTAAAGACGTTTTTTTTATTTACATTAATCTATTAGATATTTTAGGTCTCCGAAATCCCTCGAACCTTTCAAATGAAGTAAGCATATGCTATTTCGGATCAGACATCTTCCGCCGCACTAAATGTCTCCTTCATCAGAACCTTATTAGACCTACCCTTATCCAAGAATTGTAGACATAGATCATCATAACCAAGTAAGAAAAGGAAATCCTGGTCATTGAAATAACTTGGAATGCATAAATTGACACGTTGAGGCCGGCGAGAACAGACAGATTTGATCAAGACTACGTTGGACTAAACATTTGGCTAGAAATCAGGAGTATGGGGTTATCAAGAAAATTCCTTGTTGGAAGGCTCTACTGAATAAAAGGGAGAGGAAGATCAAGACCTCGATGGGAGAATGTTACCATCATAGATGCCCGAAATATGCTGAATACCCCGAAGGAGTAACCGCTGTTGGAGCTTTGCGCTAACCACAATACCTCCCCATTAAATTGTTCGCTCGAGGATCGTGCCTCGATTGTGCCTCTTTACAAGTTTGGGCTCCATTAATTGGCATCCATTCTACTCTGGTTTTATAAGAGGGCCGGATCATACACAAAGCAACGAAGATAAAATGAGGTGATGGTTATGAGAAATGGGAATAGGAACAGGAGGAGCAGGAGTCGAAAAAAGTAAATCATCAGTCAGTCGATGGAAGGCTTCAGGAGTTACGTTCCAGTCAAAGGCAAAAAATCTATTCTAAACATCTTGCCGCTTACACCTGCCCTCAAGCTCACAATAGAAACCAATTTATTCATCCCTTCTTAAGGAAACCTTCAAAAGAAAATGTTAAAAGACGAAGCCTTTTCATGTATTCAGCAGGTCTTTCCTTTATATTGTCACGTGGAGAAAAATTCTGTTTAATTTGGATATAATATATTCAAAAACACCCTTTATGCTACAAAAAAATAAAATAAAAGCACAATATGAAATAAATTCAAAATAGTATTTACGAAACATATATTACGGGAAAATGGAATGTGTGTTTGTTTATTCAGTTAATGTCACTTTATGGTGCTAACTCTAACAGGACGATGCCACAGTGGGAGCATTAACCCTCTGCCCGGATCAATGGTATTTTTTACCGATAATCCGTAATTATTTGTAAAGAAAACCGACAATCTAATATACTAGGGGTAAAAAATACGGGTGGCCCGACAGAATGGGTAAAAATCCGGGCAGAGGCTTAACTTTTGCCTATCCAGGTTTAATAGGGATCTTTAGAGAGCACCTTATATCGTACAGGCTCGGGACTCCCGTTTTACGTCCCACCCTGACTGCATAACCAAGGATTTGTTATTCCCCTTTTCAAAATCCCCCAGGTCATCTGCTATGCTGCGAACTTGCGATCTTGGGCTTGTCATGCTAACCACTAGACCATAGGTCACCCCAAATGTGTGTTTAAATAGGTATACTAGAACGATTTATAGTGCAAATCCTTAAACAGGAAATCGTGACAAGAATAAAAAATGTAAAAAACCAAGTTTCATTGACAGATTATTTTTCATACTAATTATTGTTGTTATAAGATGGAAAGTCAGCCCCACTTATTAAGTAGCCCATTTCAAGTTATCACTTCTTTTTTACTCCCTTGTATGCAGCAAAGTAAGCATTGTAATCCCAATAATTTTCTATTTCCAGATTTCAACCGATATTTACTAGTAATTGTTGATCATCCCTGAATCCGCATGAACTAGTTTTTTCAAGATTTTTTTTAATATATTTTGCAGTAAGCTTATTCTTTAATAAGTAATATGTTATAATTTAGCGATTTTGAATAAATTTTCAAGCAACACATTTATATTTTAATACTTTTATAGGATAGTCAATATGTGTCCACATCATATATTTTACTGAATAATAATCCGGGAGCAAAACAATAAAATTGTCTAAATAATGCAAAGGATGGCCGGGATCCCATTAGAAAATGTTATTTTATTATAATTGATATACAACAATGTTAACTGGTTACAAATCGATTGAATCGTTGTATCACGAACCTTCTATAACCTGATTGCCGTCTTCTAGGATCAGAAGAGGAAAATTAACGAAAAGAACATTAGAAGCGTGAGAAAAGGGAAAAGATAATCATAGAGGCATGAAAGTGATTGACCAGGAGATAGATCTATAAGACTCTAAGAACGGCCATAATCTTTACAGCGATATTGCAAAATAAAAAACAACAGTTGTTGACGATAATAATAAAAGACTATACAGACCTTTATGCGTATAACAGTACCTTGGGGATATAAAAGCATGTCCCATCTATAACTATTATTTTTTTTTTCATCTTCACCTTCGAGTGAACAATTCCCTATCACCGTTAATGATGGTCCTAACTTCAATATCAATTGTTATTTCCTTGATTTATGCATGAAATGAAAAAGAGACTATTTGGTTCAAAAAGCTCCCTCAAGTACGTATCTTGTCATTAAGTTAGTTAGAACGGAACCGACAATTATATATACATATTCATTATGTATTGCCAGCAGAAATATGTCGCACCCTTAAGGTACATTGCATTGTTTGGCAAAATGATAAAGTTTATCTTTTTCTTTTAGCGTAAGCTATTCCTTGTTTACGGTTATTTACCACTAGAACAATGTTTAGTTGAGATCTCAAAAGAAAAAAATTTGCCATTAAAATTCATTGGGGTAAACAAAACAAACGATCTTCAGCGTTAAAGGCACTCCTTGCAGTAGTATCTTATGCTTAACCCAACAAGTTTCTGGTAAATGGAATTGCAGAAGATAGACGAGAATAAAACTGTTTCAGCTATTATATCGTAATCAAAAAAATTTAATTAGTAACAGTGTATCAGAACATTAGTCATTATGCTGAGACATTAAGTCTTGAATCCCAATTTCGTTTCAGTGCTGTTGTAAAAGTTTTTATGTAGCCATATAATGCTGTAGTACATCAGATAAGAACCAATAATTAAATTTAGCCACTTCTCATATTTACCTTTTATGTTTATCAAAAGACTGGACTCTGAATAAATATTTCATAGTACTGGGCTGCTCAAACCTTTAATTTAGCATGAAAATCATTTAGCGTGTTAAATAAGACTGTTTGAAACCCTATATATTTACATATTCACCTACAGTGGCTCACAGTGAAATTGGCACACCTTGCAAAAAAAAAAAAAAGAGAGAATTTTAAATGGTTACAGGAAACAAAACCAGAAACTCTTAACACATCAATTTATAATTTCGATTGAAATATGAATAAACAATAAAATTAAAAATATTCAACTTTGATTACTTAAAAAAACAAAAAGTGAATCAATGATTTCACCTCACAGTCAAAATGATACACCTCACGTCTTATTTACTCTTGACAATTATATAAACTTTTTATTTAGTTAATTATTTAGGTTAGTTCAATACTTTGTAGGTGGCACTTTACTTTGTAGGGTGCACTCAACATGGATGGTTTATTTCCCTGGCGAACCAAGTCTCATCCCTATCACTTACAATTTTACTTGCACAATCAACTCTTTTTCATGCCACAGAAACCGCATTTTCCCTTTTCGAATCTCTCCACTATATTTTGGACAGTTGAACGGCTTTTTAAAAAATAATTTCGGCAAATTTATTCAAAGATATGCAATGATTAAAATGATGAATGACCAACTCACACCCTTTAAACATTGTATGTTAAAAAATCGTTATTGTTATGCCGAATCTGGCATCCGGGCTTGCTCTACAAACTCTGTAAATTCCTGCCCCCTTCACACTTTCTCATCCTTCAGTCCTATCTCACAAATAGAACATTCCAAGTAAGCCATAATAATGTCTATTCATCCCTCTATTCCCAATCTGTTGGTGTTCCTCAAGGTAGTAAGTATCCTTGGCCCAATCCTTTATACCGTTTATACAGCTGACATCCCGACTCATCCTAATACTATCCTTACCACGTATGCTGATGATACTATTATTATCAGTCAACACCAACCCAGTTATTGCATCCCAAAGCCTCCAATCCCAAGAATGGTGTCAAAACTGGAGAACTAAAATAAATTCTCAAATAACTTGTACCTTACGTTATAAACCAATGACTTCCTGCCCTTCAGTATCCTTTAATAATATCCCACTGGTGCCTGTAGAACAGATCCGATAGTTAAGGTTGCATCTCGACAAACGATTAACCTGGAATCCTCATACAAGACTGAAAAGACAAGAAACCGCTCGACGTTTCAGGCTACTTCAGCACTTACTCGACAAACGATCTAAGCTCCCAATTAATTACAAAAGACTCATCTACATGACCATCATACGACCTATTTGGACTTACGGATTAGAGCTTTGGGGCTCCACTAAGCCATCGAATTCCTCTCGTATTCAAACCCATCAATCCAAAATCCTTCTTAAAATCCTCAATGCTCCTTATTTTGGTAAGTACAAAGTCGACCTTAAAGTTCCATTTGTTGCTAATTTGGCCCGAACCCGGTATCTATCCTTTCATAGCAAACTTCATTCCCACTCAAACTCTTTAGTTTTAAACCTAGCTTCCTCTTCAATTCCTCCAAGGCATCTGAAAAGAAGATGGTCACGTGACCCTCTTAGTTGAACTTGTGATTTGAGTACTACCAGTGGGTAGTTTCTCTACTTGTTAATATGTATCATATAGCCTATTTACTTGTTGTATTATTGTAATACAGTTGGAAATATCAATAAATAAAAAATTTTAAAAAAATGTATTATTAGTTTAACTATTTATTAATTCAAATATTTCCATCAATATCCAGGTGTAACGTTTTGACTATGAGCCAATGTACCTATTTCGATACACTTATGAACTCCTGACTTGTTTTTTTTTTTATCTCCAATAAAATAGTAACGATATAAACAAATAAATAACATATTTTCACAATATTGTTGAACCAAAATGTGCACGTTTTGATTTCGAAACAGAGAGGAGGACAAAAGAGAAAAGGATATATGTTAGAGGGGACTGGGAAGGTGGTATCAGAGCAGTTTTATCATTATCTTCCTTTCCACATGGCGGTCCAGCGACCTGGAAACTTAGGACACCTATCTCACCTCTCCCTTACCTTCACCAACTCCAGGTCACAAAGTGCAACATTCCCTTTTTTCATGTGTATGTTACCTAGTCGTAAAAACCAAAAATACCTCCCCTCTCAAAAAAAAACAACCGGAATACAACATTTTTTACCGAAATCTATCACCTCTAAATGTTCTTATCTTTTAAACATCTCATCATAAAACCATTAGCTTCGATATTTAATGATGAATATCGATCCTTGCATCATTCAAAACCAAAAGACATGTATTTATCACATAGAATCCAATCCCGTAAATAAAAAAATGATATACAAAATTTATAGACCTTTATCTAAACTTTTAAAGTTATTGGAACAACGAGAGTTGAACAAAAGTCCATATCTTTGAGGGTTGTGTATTTTACAAAAGAACGATATATAGGGTGTCCAATTTCAAGTGGATCAAATGTTTTTAACTTTTAAAAGAAACAAAATTCAGATAAAAGGTTCAGGTAAAAGTTGTAGTTATTCAGACCTAGTTTGAAGAAATTTAAAAATTTTTTTTTGTTTTTTCACTTTAAATGGTCAATATCGACCTTCAAAAAATGTAGTTTCCTCTTGACCCCCGTTTATTTTTATTTTTCTGAAATGTACAATCCAAAACATGGAAAAAATGTATGTAACATTTTTTTCTATCTTTCATAGTGTAAGTAGAAAAAACATTCAAAGCTGGCTACTTTAGTATTCCTCCTTTACGAGGAAACGTAATGTAGCGTTAATTTATTTTATTTAAGGGTTTTTAGTCGAAATAACTTACTAATCAAGGTATTTTGAATCTTTCAGAAAATGTCTGGACATTTAATAACCTTCTTTGAAGACATCATACTTAAATAGTGAGCTTCAGATACTTCTCCTACTTGACCTATGAAAGATTGAAAAAAATGATACATACATTTTTTCCATGTTTTGTATTGCACATTTCAGAAAAATAAAAATTAAGGGGGTTCAAGAGGAAACTACATTTTTTGAAGGTCGATATTGACCACTTAAAGTGAAAAAACAAAAAATGTTTTTTTATTTCTTCAAACTAGACCTGAATAACTACAACTTTTACCTTTAGATCGTTTTTCTGAATTTTGTTTTGTTTAAAAGTTAGAAACATTTGATCCAACTTGAAATGGGACACCCTGTATACAATAAAATTCGATAACGATATATAAAATAAGATAATACTTTGCCATATATTATTTTAATTTATGATGAATCATATTAGTATATGATTATGAGTATATATATGAATAAGAAAATGGTCCGGGTGGAGGTCAATGAAAATTCTCTTATTCAAGATACAGATAAATATTGTATATTTAGCCCTAAAGAAGACCTACAATGTGGGTCGAAACGTCGGCTTACCAATAAACAGTTCTCCCTATATAAGAGAATACATATAATTTTTTTTAAACTCCGATCGGACCATAGGATCAAAAATATGTAATTTTTATCTAGTAAAAAAAAAAACGAATATAAATAATATATTATTTACTAATATTTAAATAAAACTTTAATATAGGTTTTACGAATCAAATTTAAACAACCAGCCAACTTATCTATGAACTTTTTTCGATTCACATCACCTTTTCTATGACACATTTTAGAACTAAATTAGGTACTTCGTATGAAAGCGAATCGCCTTATTTTAAAATCAAACTTCTCTGGAATATAATTACCGATTTCAGCTTTGTTGAAAGTTTCGTCGATACTACTCAATTAACTTCTTTGTTACTCCCTATAAACCCAAAATTTTATCTGACATCTGGCGGCAGATGGATTCATAAGACTTTTTGAAATAGATTTATAACTGATGATCCTCGTTTTATTCTAATTCATTAATTATTAACTTATTATTCTCTAGTATGTAGCACATTAGAAATATTAGGAACCAAATAATTGATAATTGATCAGTTTTGTCAAATACAACATTGGTAATCTTCTAAAATGTCCTCGTCGCATTCCGTGATTTCACATGTTTAGTTTAATAAGAATAATTGTTAGCATGCTAAGAGGAGTAAGGTTTTTCTTTTCGTTATATTCCGTCTTGGGTCTCTTTTTTGAATAGGAATGAGAATAGATTCATTCCAATCTTCAGCCCATCATTTTTCTTATTATTTTGATAAAATTTAGGATAGGTAAATATATTTTTTTCCCAAACAGCACTCCAGCCGTAATGTACTCGTACAAAACGCCCGGCCACAATGAATTTTATATAATTTTTTCATATTTCATTTATAAAAATGAACAATTTTTTTTCTTACATCTCAAAGTAGAGAAACAAAATCCGATCTGGTGGTGCCCCCTGAGTCACGCAAACATAGGCAGTGGTGTAGACAGATCTTCTAGCTGGGTAAGGGCAACCTGTGTAGGGAATAGGCACCCCGAAATCAAATCCCTGGTCCTCTAGGATTTGGGCCAGCACCCCATCCCCTTCGAAAAAATAAAAATCTTTCATAGACTCTATATGGAGGGAATGTGTAGGTGACCAGAATTGTGAGAAAATTGCAAAACCCAATATTAATAACCTCAAAGTTTACATCATTTATTTGTTCCGCATTCTCAATGTAATATTATTTTAAACTATATCTGTATTTAGTTTTCTTTTATTTCATGGCAGTGCCTTAATTTTCTAAGCCCGGATGAAGGTCTGACAGTTAGGCTAAATCATCAGTACGCATTAAAAACATATTAGGAGTTTTTTTTTTTTCAGGCGGCGCTCCCAGCCAACTTCTCCTTGAATATGTATACGTTCAAGATATGTCCACTGAGATTTATTCTTTTAATTTTTTCTTTATTTTTATGCAAGACAGGGGAGCGGAGTGGCTCAGTGGTAGATCACTGAGTGACATGCCCAAGGTTCTGGGTTCAAATCCCGCTGCTGGCAAGACTTTTATTTAATCTGTTACCAGACTGTGGCATAGGACCTCATGGGCCTCATCCAGCCTCTATAAAGTGGATACCGAAAATAAGGAGAAAATCTGGCGGTTGAGCCTGATCTGTGAGAAATCACCTCCCTGCACAATCGTTGTCCAAGAAACAGTAAAGTCTCTAACATGTAATGAACCCCAGACCCTTCACGGGTTGTAGCGGTATATTTTTTTTTAATTGTATGCACCGCTAAGGAATGCACACTTAACTATTTTTCACAAAATTAAAAAGAGCTTAACGTTTTACCCTTGGCCTTTCTTACGAACAATTATTTAATTATTTTTATAGCATGGTATGTTATGGTCACTACAATAAGATTTAACAAAAACATAAAATGTGTTCACGCTTATAATATATCCTTTTTATGGTAGAGTAGAGTTTAGCTCTCACATAAACATATATTATAATTCAACATTGTTAAGTCTTAAGCCCGACACATTAAGCCTTATTTTGCTCGTAATATGTTCTAGTTTCATTACAATGTTCGATTACGTTACAAGGACCGTTTGCAAATCTAATGTGCCTCAATTTTGTTAATCTGTCAGAGTGAAATTTGATGTATGTGGTCTGTTTTATTTTTTAATTCGACAGTGACTGTTAAAACCCTATCACTAGATCATTAGTAGTCTGAATTCGCAAACAGAACTTACTCTCTTTCTTATGGAAAACTCCAGGCGGAGAGCCTTTCTGCTCTGGAAAATGTTAAACCACAATTGCTCGAGGACCTTATGCAAATAGGGAACAATGGTGAAGGATATGCTCCGCATAGGAATCATTGTCTCCCCCGCCTTGATTAAATCAAAGGGTATTCTGCCCTCCCTCATCAGATCGCGGATCAAGTTCTACCGCGATTTAAGCCTAGCGCGAACTCAGCCGATGTAAACCCTGCCTTGAGACTTATCTCCATGTCTATACGGATCGAGAGGTTCGTACCATATCATTATTATCTGCGATTAAAGCTTAAGCCGAGAGAAAAAAGGGAATTATTAATATCATTTACAGGAATTGTCCAGAATCTCAGGATATTAGGATAGAAAAGTAATATATATGTTCAGGTCACATAAGGCTTACACAACCTCTAAAACTAAAACAGCCTTTCCTCCCCTTCACAAAACAAAAATATATAAATAAACAAGACATCCAGCTAATGTAGTATTTTACTATACTGATCAGACACATTTCCAATGCACATAAAATTTAGATTACAAGTTTTTTTTTTCTTTTTAAGTGATATAGGCGACTCTCATGATAAACTAATTCAAAAATCATGTCCCTTGTAGATTAAATTCAGGGAATGAGAGTTAACTAACTTTTTTTTTATTCTTTATGTTCGTTTCGCTTTCCTAATCATTGAAAAAACCTTACAGATCATTTGCATTCATTTTTTTTTGTGAACAAACATATCACAACGTTCCAGATATAGTTCGTTAACGCTAAAAATTAATTTGAATAAATCTGCTCCATTTTTTTTCTCCAAAAATCAATACCATCACAAAATACATACTATTGAAAACTGGATTCGTTTTAATTTTTTCGATACTATTAGAAAAATAAACTTTATTATCACTACTCCTAGGTTATTATTTTTATCATTATTCCCATTCCGTAAGATCAATATAACGTATTACAAAAGACTTTATTGGTTTCTTCTGGTTTAGACCGTGTTGATAAATTTTTCGCCTACGTTTCGCCAGCCATGCTGCTGACTTCTTCAGGGCTGAAATGAGAATAATTTCACCAAATCTGAAGAAGTCAGCAGCATGGCTGGCCAATAAACTCTTTTGTAATAATAGTGGCCGTGGAAACCTGTACAAATTAAATACCTTGTAGGTATTTAATAAAACGTATGTATCTTTGAAGTTTTTCCATACCCTAATGATGAATATACCTCCCTATACATTTAAGGTGCAATAGCTACATTAAATTAATTTATGTTCAGTAAATATTATAACTTCTCACTGCCAATCCGTAATATTTATCCTAAAGTATTTTGTTAATGTCTTAGAAATTAATTACACTTCTTCTCTAAAAAAAACTGACAAAAAGGAATTTTGGTATTTTTTGCATACCTATCTATTTTTAATAGGTTCAACTTTGGAAGACACTCGATGTTCTAAACTTCAAGGTAGAATCCTCAATTCTACTCTTGAGGTAATGGTGTGGTAACAAATCCTAATTCAGAATCGATTAATTTATCGATTTTATAAAAGATACAATCAATTGTAATTGCATCTGTTATTTGAAATCCATAATGTTGAAGTGTTTACCTACACGTAGGGCGTTTCATGTTTGGGACAACGCATCATTACGAGGTTAGAAAATACAATTTTATAATAGGTCATCATGATTTTGTAAGAATATTTTGGAGGATTTTTTTTGAGCTTTTGCTTTCTAATCAAATCTGGAAAGGACATAATTTGAAATCTTGATAATGTATGACTTAAGAAAAGTACAAAAGCAATCATTAAAGGAAAAATTAATAACGTTAACAGCATAATTCAGACGAAGACAGATTTTTGTATAGGTAAAATGGGAAAGGAATTTTCCAGAACGACATCTCGTGAAGACAGGCCGGAAAGTCGTTGTGCTGTTCTCTAAGCATCCCCTGTCGCCTGAATACCAAGTAGTTCCTTTTATGTTAAACTTATTTTTTAAGCCCTTTAAAAATGGTGGTTTTTCATTCTCATTAAAACCGCCAATATTTCAAATTTTTACAATACTCTGTTTCAGTCAATAATACACAGCTTCAACGAACAATCGCCGTACAAATTTTTCACTCACGGAAAGAGAGAAGGAGAGGGAGGGAGGGAGGGAGAGAGGGAGGGAGGGAGGGAGAGAGAGAGAGAGAGAGAGAGAGAGAGAGCGCTTAGCACTGAACATGAAAGGGAAAATAAGATAACTAGAAACTAGAGAGAGAGAAATTCTAGTGCCTGAGAAAAATTAAATTAAAAGGAAAAATGAAGACTATGGGCATTTAAAAAGAATGGAAGAATCGCGGATTACAAATAACATTTTTAATTACCTTAATAAACTGAAGAAAACAGTAGGATGGGTAGAAGCAGCGCTTCATTCATTGGTAGTAGCATAAGTAGCGCTTTAGGCTGCTGATATAAAACGCAACCTATGAAGAAGAAAAGCCAAAGCCTCGACGAAAGAGTGTGAACAGATGATCAGAGATGAGCGGTCGGAGAGAAAATGAAATGAAAAGTACTTGGAGGAAATGAAGAAAAAGAAACACCATAAGTCAATAAGAGATATAAACAATTAGTTTATAACAATTGTTAATAAACAAACTAAACATTACTTGAAACGTTTTCAGCATAGAATTTCAGAAATGAGAGTTTTATAAACGTACTCTATTAACATCTACACTAATTGTAAGGTTGTGTTCAAACTTAAGCGAAATACAATCAGCGAAGTACCGTAAGCAGATTTACGATACGCGACACGCACAGACAGTTCCGTGAAATTTAAAGAGGATAGAAAAAGGTTCATACCCCTGTGATTGCGCAACAAATCGGAAGTAACATATCTGTGCCACTTGTTAGTTTCCTCAGCGATTTGTATCGTCCGATATTTCGAGCCGTGAATATATATCGCCCCTGCGCGAACGCGGCTCAACGCACATTTAAGATAAGGATTCTAGCTGAAGAAGATAAGAAAGAAAATCTGGTTTAATTCTTTCGCTATTTTTCTTCTTTTATTTTAATAAAAATGTATTTTATTTTATTATTTTTCATTGACTTATTGTGCTATAATAATAATAAAGATGATATCGCTCCTTTACAAAGACATCCTGGGACTCTTGAGGGCCCTCTTGATTAAGGGTAGTTTGGAGAGTACTGGTAATGGTGGGGGTGGACCTATATAATACCCCCAAAGTGGAAGAAGGGGTAGGGGGTGTAGTTTGAATATTTTGAACTATAATGGCAGCATTTTATGTTATTTAAGGGTTATAGATTTACTCTAAAAACTGGTGAATTGAGATTATTATTTTGTAATTTAGTTTCAATTTTTATTATTCTTATTATTATTAGTATTAATCATTATTTTATAATGATTGAGTCTTCAAAAATAGTATGCACTATTTCTGAATGGAAACATTTTTCAAAGAATAAAAAAGAACTTAAAGTTTTAATGTAGCCTTTTTTAAGAAACATTTTTTTTATCCATGTCATATTTAAGATAAGATTTTTAATAACATAAAATGTTTTCATGTTCATTATATATCCATTTTGAGCTAGAGCTCTCACATCAAAATATATTATAATTCAACAATTATATTAGGCCAGTTAAACGAACATAAAACTGAAAATTGTTATTCTTATGACACATTACGCCTTATTCTAATATATTTTAATTTTATTACAATTTTCAATTCCGTGACAAGAGCAGTTCGCAAATCTATTGTGTCTCTAATTTGTTAATCTGTCAGAGTGGAATGTGATGTATGTGGTCTGTGGTGATACGGGTTCGTGGTCTTCCTTACTAATCCTGGCTGAATTTTCGAAATATTGAATCTTTCTTTTTATTATTTCAGCTAATCGAGCCATTGGTTTAGAATTCTTCTAAAACATTGTACGCAGACAATGATTTAATTATTAACTATTAATTATTAATAAACTTGATTATTAACTACATTCAGTTCATTATTATGAATAATTTAATCTGGATTCATAATTAGAAACATGATTTTAAAAATGTGTATAATAGTACATAAAAATATATTTTTATTTTGATGATAATTGTTGACCTATGATAATTTATGTTGAAGAAATTGGTCCGGGTAGAGGTCACTGAATGAAATTCTCAAGTAATTTCAGAAAATCATTATTGATAGCCAACGTTTCGACCTACGATGTAGGTCTTCTTCAGGGCTATATGCAAAATACAGACAATTTAAGAAAACAGTACAAATATATTAAAACATTTTAAATATAGATAAACTAAAATAAAGATTTTCTGAAATTACTTGAGAATTTCATTCAGTGACCTCTACCCGGACCAATTTCTTCAACATAAACAAAAATATATTTTAATAGAAATGCGTGTCGTAATATTTAAAAATAAATTAATATTGTACAGATACATTTAAATGCTTAATATCTTATAAGATATGGTTAAGAATAAAAACTTAGCCAAACTTCTAGATTAGATTAGATTTTTTTTTTTGGGCGATCAACATCTTGGTTATTACGCCCTTTGCACTTTTATGTATGCCAAACTTCTAGAACATCACATAAGATAAGTAACCTAAATTAGAAAAATTAATTATTCTGTGAATTAAATTGGGGTGAGTATTTCGACTAATTTTTATAAACATTCCAAAATGGTCGTATATACAATAAAATCTTTATGAGCGTCCGATAGTGCCTGACGTTGAAACCCACTAAACCCTCACGACCGCTCAGTATTGCGAACATTGTATAGCCTGCCCCGTGTCTAGGAATACCTTTATGTCTATAGATAATTTATGAGTCCCTCATAAATTATCGATGATACTTGTAGACATTTTATTGTGGCGACCATGAGGGTGACTAATAAATTTATTTTTTATAGTAATGGCTACTGTCAATGAAGGGACTTTTTTTTTATAGCATTTAATATATTATTTTGTTATTACATATAATGTGATAACCGTTATATTATAATTTTTTTAGCATAAAATATAAAGAACTTATAAAATTCCTTTCCCTGTCGCATGTAAACAGAATGTACCCAAAAGTCCAGTGGATTCGAACGTATACTGACCGCAAGATCCTTCATAAGATGTAGTAGTAGAATTTTGTTTTATTTTTAATGATAATGAATGAAATAAGAAAATACATCCAGCAATATTGTCAGCTAGACCTATATAAACTTGTAGTAGTAAAGTTTATTGCTACGGGTAAGCTATAAATATATTTATAGGTGATAAAAGTATATCTTCTTCGGAACTGTTGTTGGGACATTGTTTTTAATATAAATTTCTTAACTACTTAGCCTATATTACTTTTCTTAACTTGATGTCTCTTTAACTAAATTTCTTGCAGCTACATAAACGTCACATTAAGCATAGATTTAAGTTTGGTTTTAACAGCTCCATCGATCCGCTAAGCAGCAACAAGATAAATGCACCCTGAATCCAATATTTACGATTTTTAATGAAAATTTTTAATTTTTTAAAAGTTTTTCAGTAGTTTTTCCTGTAATGGAGCTCCAGGCATATGGGTAATATAGTTTTCCTCAAGCAGTAAACCCCCTCGACATTACCGATTCATGAAAGGGGTTGAGGCGGTCCAGATAAACTTGAGAGGAAATCATGGCCAACCCTCAAGTATATAGCGTCCGTAGGTAATAAATTCCATAATCTATATTAAGGGATACTTTATGTGCTCATAAAACGCATTTAATTTGCTCGAAAATTTACGGCACAGCCACAAGGACACGCATGAATAAATTACAAACTTTTGATTATAAAGTACATAGGTTCACAACAACCTCCCTCTGCCGTATCAACTGATTGAAAACTATCATCCCAATTAGGCACACACAAAAAAAGCAAAGTTATAACTCAATTAATATTTAAGTGAATACCAACTGATTCACCTAGTATTTTACAACCTTATATAAAGTTTTCCTTTAAAATGGTTTTATATGGCTATTGTATGAGACACTACATACCCATATTATAATTATTTGAAATTTCAAATAAATTAAATATATAAATCGATTCCATATATCGATTAAAAATAACTGATATAGCAAATAATCATTTCAAAGGTCAAGTTCCAGTTGCACGGATGAATCTAATTTTCTTTTCGCCCTTTTTTTTTTTCATTATAATAATCATTATTGACTTTAGTATAATGCATTTTTCGAGACAGATTTTTCTTAGAAGCTTTTTCTCAATTTACTACTATTTTTATTTTTTTTTTAATAGTATCTTCCTTTAGCTAACAACAACCATATTCTCAATAACGTTTCTCCTAAAGTATTGCTTTGAATTTTTAAAACTAATATCAATTTTCCTTTAATAAAATCCCTTAACAGAAGGACATACAATTGGCCAAATGGCCGATTTAGGTGGACAAAGACTTAACAAAAATCCTGAAGTGAATAGTAGATACTACAATAGCTGTGAAGGTCAAAAACTTTATAATATGTCTTCATAGCTAAAGCAAAAAAATATATATGCACTGTGAAATCATGAAGTAATTAATGAACAGGTATTTACTTCAATCATATATTTAATCTATTTATGGAGAATAAGTCAGGACTTATTTGGTGTTTTCTTGACTGCACCCCCCAACTATCTCCATTCTCCATTATTCATCCAGTCAACGATTTTCCTCTCTAACATTAATCTATTTATTTTTAACTATCGATATATCAGTCGATAAGTCTTATTAAAAGTATTATAAAATATTTTATTTGTAAAAGAAAAGCTTTAATTCTTCTTCAATGTGCAAATTTTCTCAAAAAGTAAGAATATCTTTAGACAAACCTTAAAAAAAGATAACATTTTGGAAACAAATTAAACCTGCTTTAAAACAAAGTTCAGGTCCATGCCCTTCTAAATGACAAATATTAACAAATTAATATTTTTTTTTACATGAACTATTTATTAATAACTGATTTTTGCTATTAAAACTGTTACAGGTCTAAGGGTTACCCAATATTTTAATAAAATGTATAAACCCTGTTTTCCTTCTGATTTCAAATAAGCACACACACTTAACACCAAAAGTGTTTTGTTATTTCCTAGTCGAACCCGTCGTACTTTCTAATTAGTTATTATAAAAATATGTATATCATATGTATAAATATTCCTATATAATCGGGATAAATGTATAGAACAATAACACTATAAAAGGATTTCTACGCGACAAAACTATGATAAAATACAAATAAAAAGTCTAAACTGGAGAGTAGTTTCTCATCTACTAATGTTTTTTATTAGTAAATAAATAACTCTTTACAACCAAAACTAAAAAAAAAAATATTTATTATTTCATATGTTGTTAAATTAAATGTTTTAGAACCCGAACCATTTGAATAAAAGCTCATCTGTGAATGATTTGATACGTCATATTCCTCTTTTAAACATTGACATGAAAGTTGAAAAGGATTCTTCAAAAGAGTAAGGTGTAAGAATAGTAATAATAGACCATCTAAAAGTTATAATAAGTAATTGGATGCAATAAACGAGGAAAAATATAAAGCAAATTTCGTGATGAATCGAAACTTATTTGAAAAGGGAAAATAAGTTTTGGTAAGGTTTAGAAAACAGAGTGTTTTAAGTAGGAATAATATATTTTTTAAAACAACATAATTTTTAACAATAGAATAAATTATTACCATCAAAACAACAATAAATAAAATAAATTAAAAAAAAATTTAGTTTTGGTTCGAGTAAAGAGTTATTTATTTGCTATCCAAAAACAATAGTAGATGAGCAACCACTATTTTGGTTAAACTTTATATTTGCGTTTATCATGTCGCGTAGAAATCAGACTTTGTCATAGATTTGTTTGCTTTTGTTTAAATATGCCTGTATTTTTGTTCTATAAATTTATTCCAATTATATATCTTCTAATTATAAATCAATCTTTTTAGTTTCGGTTATAATAAAGAGTTGTTTATTTACTGTTCAAATAAATGAGCAACAGCGAAATAGATTAGCAACAGCGAATTAAAAAGTAAAAAACACAAGCAACCGCGAGTCTAATTCAATTTTTTAACTTCTTATAACCGTGTCAAAATAAAAAATAATTGCACATTAAAAAAATAACTTTTTTTTAATAAAATAAAAATTTCCGTACAAAACTGTTGATTTTAATAATTATCAACTTTTATATTCGGGAGGCGTATACACTAGAGTCAATGAAACAAGACAGTAATATGTTATTGATTATACCCTACATATAAGCGAATAAATATATGTAAACATATGTACAGGAGGACATATGTAGATGCCATTGGTCAACAAATGATATTCTAGAACACTTACCCGCTTTGCCTCGTGAGCCCGAAATGATGTGTGGAGGAGAAGCTTGGACTGTGGCGTAGCGTAGTGGGGCGTTGGGCTGCTCCCTTCCAAACTGTAATTATGAGAAATCTTCATCCGTTCTCTATTCGCCACTCTCATTTTAAAAAGGTAATTAAAAAAAAAACCTGTTATGATCTGTATAATTTTGACACCAAGAGAATCCACTTCTTAATACCTTTCATTTTGGGAAATAACATCGAGGGGAATAGGTCGATTATATGTACACTAAATAATCTCTATGATCCCAGTCCCCTCTAATTTTGCGGTCGAGAAGCATTAACTGTATCCTGTGGCTATACTTAACTAATAGTTTCGAAATGTTATTGACCTAGGTTCCGGAATCATAAAAATATATTAATGCGCTGTCAATAGGATGTAAACTTCTTAACATATTTCGAACTTAAATTGCAAGCTTTAATCAGGTATAAGTTAAAGACGATACAAACATGCAAGCACAAAAGAAAAAAAGATATTTATCTACATAATAAACCTGTACCATTACAACACTTGGTAGAGACTTTACTGTTTCTAGGACGACAGTTGTTCAGGGAAATGGTATGTCAGAGATCACTCCACCGCCAGGTTCCCCTCAAATAAGGGTACCCATTTTATAGAGGTTGGGTGAGCCCTATAAGGGTCACCAGACCCCTCCCGCACTGATAACTGATTAAATATTTTATCTGTCACATCCGGATACATCTGTCACTCGGGATCTTCAGCACAGCAACTCAGCGCTCTACCACTGAAATATTAGAAATTATTTTTAAAAAAGTTTACAGTTACGGTATGTTTCCCTCATTTCATCAACTTCTCTCACAACATACTTCTTGATTGTATCTATGATTCCTCCACTAACATAAAATAGTCTGGTGAAAGCTAATTTACAGTAATACCATATATATCAATGTAGCATTTCTCGGAATATTTGAGTAATTAGATTGCAAATCAACATGGATTACAACAAAATTCGATTTAAAAAATATTCCAACAGAGAAATTTGTTCACTAAGAAAATAAAATTTACTCCTTAGAATTCATCATGGAGAATAAACAATATTCTAATATTATAAAATTTAATCTGGAGCTCAATGTGTAGAGTGCTGAGTTGATGAGCCGAAGGTACCGGGAACAAATCTAGCTTTGGTATATAAACTATTTAAACTGTTAGCAATCACGGATGGATCCTGTGTGGTCTACAGATCTTCATGAGCTCACCCAGCATCTATAAACTGGATACCCTTTAGTAGGGGTAAAACCTGGAGGTTGACTTATATTGTACACATACTTATTATTATTATTATTATTTAAACACATTCGCACGGGGACACCCATACATTTATATAATTTTATTAGGCTATGTAAAACCAAAAACAGTTACAGATGAAGTTTATTTGAAAACCTAAAAAAACTGCACACTTGGGTTCAGTACATGGTAGAGACTGTACTGTTTCAAGAACAACTGTTGTGCAGGGAGATGACGCTCAAACGCTCAAACGCCGTAGTTTTTCTCCCATTTTGTGCACCCAATTCATTGACACCGGGTGAGCCCCAGGAGGGTCCCAGATCCCAAAGTATCCATCCTTCGGCTGCTAGCAGATTAAATAAAACCTGCCGGCAGCGGGATTTAATCTCAGGACCTTCGGCACGGTAACTCAGCGTTTATTTAAAATTTATTTAACTACTTAAGAACTGTTTATACTAATTAAATTGTGGATGTGAATACTTGATCATATTAATAAACACAACTCTAATGAAACTATCTACAAAACTATCAGCTAATAGATTATTTTGAAAAAGTATGTCAATTTTCTTTTAGATCAAACGAATCCATTAAATTTTTATATTTAATATCGACCAGGAGGCAGATGTAATATTTAGCCTATTTAACATTATGCTAATCCATAAAGGAAAACTAGTCAGTTCCTCTCATTTAAAATTTTCACTAAAGAAAATTAAGTTTCCATTTTAATTTGTTTGAGCATCTGCGGTGAGCAGTTGGGGTAATTGTTCTGGTCTTGGTGGCTGGCGAGCTAGGTTGCCCGCCCCGGCCCGACCATTACCATCATCTAATAACATAGCGTCGTTTAGTTAATTAAAAACTACCTAATGTGCATTATGGGTGGCACCATTAACACTACCATACTATAAATTGTTTTAAATATATATTAGCGTACCTATTATTATTACTTAATGAGTTAATTTCATTCACTGGAAGCGCCTCACCATCCAAAAAGAAAAAAAAGGAAAAGAAAAAATAAGAATTTAAAAGTAAGCGTTGTATTTATCACCGTTATATTGGATTTATAGACTATAAAAAAATACTGCCTTGTTTAATCGTCTGTGTTTTACTATTTCTACTTATGGTTAGAAGTTTATAGGGCACTAGTGTATTAGCTAGTCTCCATGAAAACTACTTCCTTATCTCGTGTAACCTCTTATTATCATTCCTATCATTTGAGTTGTTAGTTTGTGCGTCACTAAAATGATTTTTGTATTGTTTTAATAATAATAATAAAGTCTTTATTCATTCTGGGGAAAGTCCCATTAGAATAACAATACAAGTATTACTATATAAGCTATTATGTCTTAGAGTAAAATAAAATCACATTTAATTAATTATTATAATTAAATTAAGAAATGATAAAGAAATTAAAAAGTGAATGAAAAAAATTGTGAATAACCTCTAAGTTTTAGTGTTTTAAACTTCTTAATTTTGTTAATTGTGAATTTAAATTCCTGTATTGTTTATTAAATTAATTTTCTTATTTCGGTCTTATTCCTTTTGTCATTTCCTATTTAAAATGATGACAATAACAATTTGGAAATAGCCGTTGTTGTTGAAATACTTCCAGAAATTCGGAATTTCTATATATGTCAAAGATTTTTATATATTTTGACACTTCCAACAATTATTATATACATTTTCAAGCAGTCAATTTATAAATCAAAACATAAGATTACCTGCACAAACTCAATACAAAATACTAATAATTTAAAGGAAATAGTAATTAGTATACAGTTATTTTATTTATACCTTTTATTTTCATTATTAGCATTATTATCATCGTTAAGTTCAACAATACTTATATCATTTTTACTTTCGATCATTAAATAAAACAAGACATTTAACTAATACAAATAAAATCTTTTAGGGAAAACGAAAAGTTCAACCAGTTATGAATGTTTTAATACCAATTAAATGACTTTTAAGGTAATTATAATTATTTTGTATTTTCGATCATTATCTATGTATATAAGGGCCCTAATGTATATAAGGGCTATTCACTATCTTTAAAAGAAATGCCATTTAAAAATACACTAATCCAATTGTGTCCTCCAAATGGGGAGCTCGTTCCGCTCCTGAACCTTAACAAGTTCAGTCTATAGTTTAGCGTGCTATATAAATGGATTTTTAAGTAATTAATTATTAGTTATTGGTTTATTGGCGGTGTCAAATATTTTAGAAGCGTTGCGGTCAATATATTCTGCATACAAAGTGGGCCGCCGACAGGTCACATACATCATTTGACCACAAAAAGCACGTTATTGGATATATTCTACCACAACCTTCGTAATCTGTTGTAAGCACGCTGTATAAGTTTACCTTACCGATGTTTCGCGTATTTCCTGTCAGCCCCAAGTGTAGTTACAACCAGAAACTCGATCTATTAGTAGTGTTCTCAGCTCGTGGAAGGATAACGGACCCAGCATTTTGTCATACCTAATGCATGGTCTTTGTCGGTCTGTGTAGAAATGTATCATCTGGCGGGAAGAAGGTTTATCTCGTTCATCAGGGAGAAGTACCATGCTTTTGTATTGTGACAACCGCAAAACTATATTCGCAAGGAGTATCTGTAGGCGACGTAATAACCGGAAAAAAACCAAGTCAGAAAATATTTACCCACATGTTCTGTGCGCTTAAGAGTTTATCCGAAACGACATTTTAATTTCACCCACGACATAACACGACCCAGTAGCAGTTAAGAGCAGCCTGTATATACTTAATTACACAAGATACAAACCGAGGGAGAATACTCAACCTATTTTTTTCTTTTTGGAAAACAGTTCTCCAAAAATATTAAATTCAACTAAAGTGTAAATATTGATTTTTTATTTTCTAATACCTTTAAATTCGCGTCGAGTACAGGTTTAATTTTACCGTATACATTATTCATGAAGTAATTAGCGATTTATTTAGAATATATTTTAACACCGTCCCATTTTAATTAAGGATTAAATTTATTTCATGGAAATCACTGCATTTTAAGGGATTGGATATTGGTTATATTTATTTCGTGATGTTCAGTTATTAAAATGGACAATACATATGTTACTAAATAAATTGCGCTTGTTATTTATTTTAAGAAATTAGCCAGAAAACGCGAATTTAAATAACACCTGATAATTAAGACATAACTGGCAGTCTGGAGTTTTAAAAATAATATTTATCTTAAATTCCGATCAAATTAGGAATTTTTAATACATGATGAATAAATATATCTAGAATATACGTAAATTGATATTGTATATGTATGTATGTGTGTGTATACATATATATATATATATATATATATATATATATATATATATATATATATATATATATATATATATAAGTCGGGAAATAGTCATTGTTTGTGTTTACTATGTCGTAGTATACGTACTAAAAACGGTTAATAGGCCCGAAACTGATATTACATATTAAAGGTAGGTTAGATACAACCTACAACTTTTTCATAATATTCAGCTTACTAATTTTTTTCCATGGAGGCAAATTCTACGAAAGAGTTGGTAATCAAATCAATGAAGGAAAGAACGTTAAACGTCCTCATGTCACACGTCGTATTTTATGAGGTCATTAAGAGATATTCAGTAGCATTGAATCATGTGGGGAATATCAGTACTATAACAGCACCACTCTACACTTCGTCGATACAAGTGCAAAGTATAGGGGATGAAAAAAACAACATATTTTTCGTTTTCCATCTTTATGCGTTTGGTTTAGGATTGATAATTAATATAAAATTAATATAGTCATTTATAATGAATGATATACGTAAAATACTTTTGAGGATACACACTGATTTTTTATGAAGCTTGAAACAGTTTTTTCACTTACCTGAAAAGTCGTGCTTTAGTATCGAAGACTTAACTGGGAAGAATTTCTCATATTGCTGATACCAATAAGGAATCATTTAACATATGATAGTTATGTGAAATAAAGCATATTGGAAGGCATATCCTTTTTAAGAAATTATTTCGTTGAACCAAGGGCGAATCCAGGATTTTTTTCTGGGGGACACAACGGGCAGACGGGTAAAAAAATCAACAATAACTTAGAAATAAACTTGTAGTATTTATAGAAAGGTTTATTAAAATATCTAAACGATAGTTTCACTCATGTTATTTTATTCATATATTTCCACAACTATCATCACATGATTTGCCTATAGGTATGTACCGTAATGGATTCTTCACAGTACACAAAAAACTTATGTGAGAGACGGCTTGAAGAAATTCATGTAGGTGAAAATAATTTGTGTTGAATTTTTGTGAATTCTTCATAAACCATATTAAAAAATGGTGAATTAATAAAGAGTGGTAAGTGAAAAAGTGATCTTAAAAATTAAGAAGTGACCATGGGTCATTTTCTCTAAGAAATTCTAAAATAAGCTCTTAGTGATTTAGGTATATTGATTATTCCAAGTCTGTATAAAGATATTTAAACTATCAATAAAAAGAAATCGAAAAATTAATTTACAGTTTTGATCACAAAAATTTTAAGAGTGGTTTGAAATGATCAAGGGGGTACAGTCAACCATTACACTGAATTATGATGACTTAGTTTATTCCATGCCTAAGATATATGCCATCAAGAACTACAGAGAGTAGGATTAATTATGAAATAGCAATAGATTTATCCTAATAGATAAGTAAATAAAATAAATAGATAAATAAATAAGTAAATAATAATAAGTAAGTAAATTAATAAAAATAAATAAATAAGTAAATAAAATAAATAAATATAATAATAAAGTAAATAATATAAATAAAATAAATAAATAGATAATTAAATAAAATAAAATAAATAAAAATAAATTAATATAAAATACAAATAAAATGAAATAGAAAATGATAAATGCATCATCTTCATCTCAATCTTTATAATTAAAATTTCTCTTTCTGTGTGTACGTAACTGAACTCAAATCAGTCAAAATATTTAAAAAATGTTATAGTCTTCGGATTTAAATGTTTGAACTGGATAACGTCTGTCGGGTGAGCTAGTTTTTTGTATCTTAAAAATTTCAAAATGAATACATGTATAAAATTAACAAACTGGAAAAAATAAGGATAATATATTTTCAAAAAATATAGTGAATAATGAATGATACTATTGTAAAATTTAATGTACAGCATTTTATGTAAAAGATGTAGGCTGTATTATGCCCATTTCATTTCTTTGCGCTTATTCAGCGATCTGGAACAAATGGAACGAGATAAGCTTCTGAAAAAAAGAAAATTAAATGAGAGGAACGTGAAGAAGAATGAGAATATTTAAAAATCGCCGGCTCCGATAGGAGTAAACCTTTTGATTTAATCAGTTTTTATTAGTGAGGATTTATGCGGAGCCAGGTGTCACTGCCACAATAAATCCTGAATTTGTTCCCTTTTTTTGAAAATTCTTTTAGATTTTTTTTTTCCTTTCACAGCCACCGTGTACACGGATTACACGATAGTACAGTTACTATTCTACCCCGATATCAGGCTTACACTACGATCTATTCTTCAGGCTATCATTGCATATTCACCTTTAAACCCTAATCGTATTATGCATTGATGATGCAAAAACATTTGTACTTAAGTGGAAAATAGTGGACAGAATAATTTTAATAGTGATATGAAATGGTGAGGGGGTGCACTCAATGGTCACACAAAATAAGAATAACTTATTTTATTGTACCTACGTTTTGGCCAAAGATTTAGGTCATCTTCAGGGCTGAGAAACGATACAGAAAATAACTATATAAAACATTGCAGTAACGAAGAACGATAACAGTTTAAGCAGTAATATAGAGAGTAAGATAAATTATGAAATATTGTGAAAAATAATAAGAATGAAAAGAAATTTAGCGGAAAATAAAGCATGCATAATGAAGAAAATAAAAAAATGATGTTAGTAAAATTACAAATAATTATAATATGTAAACAATTGTATACAATTCAAAATATTTTATTTTTCACTATGTTTTATTATCTTCATTATGTAGGTATGTTTTACTACTAAATAGAAATCTAAAATCGCACAACGTATAGTTTTTAATAACACTACAAAAGGCTCCACACTCTAATTTATTAATTTTATAATTTCGATTTAACAAACACTAAGCTACGATGAAAGTAACAAATTTGCGAAAAAAATAAAAGCTTCTTATCATCAGAATGACAAACTTCTTATCTCCAATAATTTCGATCGCAAAGCTGCCTGCGAGACGCAGTGTAAATAAAAAAAACTTGAGGTTACATACTCAAAATTAATTTAACTAATTAAATAACAATAGCTATCGGATCGAATTATGAATTTAACCCGTCCTCAATTCCGCTTTAATATTCATAAAAAATGTCAAATGGCCCAATTGTTTAGGAGGAGTTCAATGTACACACGAACAGAAGAATTTTATAAGTAAAGATTAAAATGGACAGTTATGAGGACTGCCGATAGAAATGAAAATTCAAAACTCAATAAAAACAGTGTTATTTTTTGAATTTCCACATCCATTATAGTCTGGATTATTTAAATTTCATAATTTGTAAATTGAACTTATTAGCATTAGTATGGTTTTAACATCTATTGACACTCCGAGCAATAATTAAACACATTTTCAAGTAGATTATTCATTGATCAAAGCATATGATGATGGACTGCAGCAGCCCATTACACAGTATCAATACAGTTTAATTGAAATAATTAATTATTGAGGGAGGGACTAAAATTTTAAATAATTGATGTTTTAAGTTATTATTAGTATGAATTGCACTAATCTAATCTAATCGTTTTTGTCACATATCATGATCCTTATGTCAATCGAATTCTACCATTTAAGCTGAAGTCGATTAAAAGAAATTGTATAACTCATACACTGGCCGTTACGCGTCTTAAGTCTTGTCAGTCAGTCTCGCGCAATACTACGTCACGAGCATATAGCTCATGCAGGTATATGCAGGAACACATAAGCTTTTTCCTGCCAAAAATCACTCGATTCAGCTAAATAAAGAAATTTTCATTTAAAAAAACAACAGAAAACTTAATAATTAGATTCAAAATTATTTACTAGAATAGAATATTGAATATCGTATATATTTAGTGACCGATTAATCACTGCCCTTGAACTCAATTGTTTGTCAACTGGAAGGGCACTAGAGAGTCGGTCCCAAAGGGACTGGTTTTGCAGCTACTACCCTAAGGATATTTGTTCTCTCGCAGTAATGTTTATCTCACACCAAAGACCTCCATAGTCTACAGCGCCAACCGGAAAATATATATATATATATATATATATATATATATATATATATATATATATATATATATATATATAAACTGAATTGAAGTACTCGAAGGTAGAGAATTATTTGGATCTTTCCCGCATATACCAAAATTTATTAGTTTTCCCTCCAAAATTTTGTTTTAAGTCATAAAAAGAAGATGGCCCCGTGACCTTCTAAGTTGAATTTTTTATCTCGAGCCATTATATATCTTTCATTATATTTACTTGATGTATTCTATTATACAGTTGTAAATTATAATAAATACATTTTTTTTTTAAATAAAAATTATAAATTTGTGTCCTACTCTCATTCTTAGACTGACAAAAAAAGTTTCTGACCTCGTATATCCCAGGCTCCTTTGCAGCTCATTTAGCCATCTTTACCAACTTACAAGAACTTTTTCAATAAGTCCTAACTCTATTAAAAGTCGATATTGTTTTTTTTTCTATTCTATCGGATAGAAAATGTTTGGCTTCCATGATCTGATATATTATTGAGATAGTATTGAGAAGAGAAAATAAAAAATTTTCTTATGTTGCCGAAAAAAATTGTACCGCAATAATTCAAGAGGAAAGATAGTTATTAAGTTTGCGTGTGTTTTTTTTTTCGGCTAACTTAAAATGTAAGATGACTTTTGGAATGATCATCGGATCCATACAATGACCATTTGAATATTATCAGGTTTAAAGTCAACTTCATTTCCTATTACTAAAAATAAAAATAAAAATAATTTAAAAAACCTGCACCTCTACAACCCATGAAGAGTCAGAAGAAGAGGGGTCATGAAGAGGGTTCAGTACATGGTATAGACTGTACTTTTTATTGGGCAAGGGTTGTGCAGGGAGGTGATTTGCCCTAGATTAAGCTCAACCGCCACATTCCTCCCCTATTTCGGGTAGCCACATTACAGAGGCCTGTAAATCCCGTGGCTATTAAACAGATTGATTATTTACCACAGCCCGATTTGAACCCGAAACCTTCAGCATAGTAATTCAGCACTCACATCCTGAGCTACTGCACTATCTTGTTTGTTTATGTAACGTCACTTTTATACTAATATGACTAATTGGAAAATGCTACAGTAGTAGCTCTAAATTTTGCCCATTCAGGTTTAATTAGGATAGGGATCTTTAATCAGTACGTCCACGTACGAGACCCCCGTTTAGGCCCCTTCGAAGGACTCCACAACCAAGGGTTTTTTACTCCCTTAAAAAAACCCTAGGGCAACCTTCCGGCCTACACTGCACTATCTTAAAACTATTATTCATCTTAATTATCGCCTCCTTCGTCTCTTCATTTTGCAGAACATGCAAAAATAGGTTTTTATGCAATTTTATAAATTATAGATACTTGTCTTTCGGAGTCTAGTAGGATCCTAGATCTCATAGGTTCCATCTCCGGCTGCTAATAGATGTATTATGTCTAAGTTTGCCAGCAGTGTGATTTGAAACCAGAACGGCAACTCAGTGCTCTACCAATGAACCGATCCGCTCCTTTTAGTGATTAATATTTCCTATAATTTATATGCTTATATCATACCTCAAAGTTCAGTAAGGTTTACTGGTATTATCAACAAGCTACAGTTTCTGCCTTTTTGCTACTTATAAACAAATAGTTAAGCAAAAGATGAATCATAAAAGATCGTTTTCGGTCTTTCTCCTTGTTATTTTGTGTGTTTTTTTCCTTCTGCCATTTGGTCTCTTGCTGGCAATAAAATAAAATGTTAGACTTCTTTCTTAGCCCAATAGATCAATTAGATGTTATCATCTGTTATAACAGTATATTAAATCGTTAATAAAACCAAGTTTTGATTTTTATAAGTTTCACTTAACCTCTTAAATTTCAGGGTTGTCTGGTTCGCTTCCGGTTGATCTTGTAATTTAAATATATATATATATATATATATATATATATATATATATATATATATATATATCGAGAGAGAGAGAGAGAGAGAGAGAGAGAGAGAGAGGCGTAAATATAGTGAAATAAAAGCATAATGCATTGTATAAATGTATAAATTGCATAATGTAAAAACCTTTTACAGTCTCAAATAACTCAATATTCGATCCTGTCACGAATTATTCGTAGAAGTTCGTCTTTTTTTTAGGTAACAAAATGTGCAAAAGAACTGTTTCTCTATAAACGGTTGTTAAAGAGTGTTATTTCATTAGAAAAAACTGTCGACGTAAGCTAAAATGGGAAGTGACCTAAAACTGCAGAGACAGAGACGTCGAGAAAGATATCACAACTTGCTGATGGAGCTCCTTGGGAAATGCCTGCTTATTTCAGATGTAATTAATGTCAACTATTCTCATAAAAATATAACATAATCAGAATACAAATAATATAATCAACAAGCTTTAATTTTTATTTATTCTTTTTTACTATTGGTAAATAGTAAATATATATATATATATATATATATATATATATATATATATATATATAAAACTATAGTATATTTATTATACTATATTTTGTATTGGCCTACTAAGGACTAGATCATTTTAGCTGTGTACTAGATGCTTTAATTTTTTCCAAAAAGCGGCTTATAAAATATTTAAACGGTTTAGACAAATTTTTGAAATGGCAGTACTTTAAAAAACAATTTTACTTTTAATTTAGGCGTGCTACATATTCAAACAATTTTCTGATTGGTTTTATTTTAATTTTTAAAAGTAATTTCTTTTGGAAACTTCTTGGTCAGTGTCTTAGAATCCAAAGGAAAGATTAAGGGTGGAGTAAGTAGCTCTGAGCTGTCCATCAAGGCATCCCTACTTAATCATGAAAGCTACAATATTGCAGTTAACACTACAACGTGTTATAGTGTTATATTTCAAGAACATGAAGAATATATACACGTACACTATAAATATTATATATCAATCAACTCTCAATAATATTAAATGTAACACCGTGCGTTTTTATTTCTGTTAGATTTAAACCATATGTTTAGTAGTATTGAGAGCTTAAAGTATGATATAAACATCAGCTTTTCTTTACAAGTTTGATAAAATAAAACATCAAGTCCAACATAACAATCAGTGATAGAATCACAACTGTAAGAATGTACGTCTAACTATGTAAGACTAAAGGTGGATAAAGTTGCATTAGTTATGCAATTGAAAAAAAAAAAGAAACGAATTGTCCTCATTTATATGGCAATGGTCCAGAATTATCTCACTTTCCCGATCCCAAAGGATGACTATTGGATGAGGATCCAATTAAATGTCGTAACTTTGGACGAGTTCCAAATCATTTTCGGTCGCAAAATGGCTCAGAGTTTTTAGATGTTCGTAATCGGCTTTGGGATGGGTCAGTAAAATCTATACCTAATTCTATAAGATACGGATAACATCCATTCCAAATATATCCCGAGCATATTTATGGAATTAAATAGTTGTCGGTTTCAGAATAAAAATTAAATTTCGATTTGGCGCTGTGAAAGGTAGATTGAGCTTTGAGCGATAAAGTCTGTTACGGGAGACATCGCACTTTGATTTTTTTTAAAAATCATTGGACTACAAACGAAGAACAAAGAACAGTAGATAACAGTGCAACAACGGATAAGAACTAATAGCAAATTAAATCATAACATCGAGGGACAACCGCCTAGTCCATTATTCGAAAGATCTGAGTTCGTGATTAAAATTTAGTTCGAAACTGAATTTCAAAACCACGAGATCAAAAACAACCGATATGCCCCAAGACACTAATTGAAACACAACATCCATTGTTTTGATGATCTAGGTTTCCAGATATTGTATGTAGTGATGGTAAATTTATTTTTAATTTGAATTAAACGAAAGCTCTCACATAAATAACAAATTAACCACAGAATAAACATTATCCTCCTTTTGGCTTTTTCCGTGGAACCAACTTGTAGCATATTTAACATTCAAACAATTACCACAAAAGTTTTCTTAAGATACAAACCATTTTTTTTATACCCGTCTTGTTTTGGTATATTATGACTTGGATTATACTGTTATTCATATGGTTATCAATATAAATACACAGACACACATATATATGTGAAGAACGATTTGGTTGTGATGATTTCACCACTGGATAGAAAGGAGAAATTAATTATTTCCGCCATTGAAAACCACACAGAAACCAATAATTATTTTGGATTCCGATTTCATTTTGGCATGTGCCCCAATTTGAAGTTTTGTGTAAAAACACCCATTCCCGAAAGCGGAAATGTTTCTTACAGCTTGGACTGCAAAGCGTCCAAGCTTAAAAAAAAAAAATTACACGTAAATCGTGTGTATCTACGGCATACTAAACAATGTTGGTTCAATTGTAGTGATAATGAATAATGTAAAAAAAAAGGATTAATAACAATCTTCAAACATAAACATAGTTAATAACAGAAGTGCATTAATTTGTATTTTAGAAATAATAAAAGTGGACGTTTCATATAAAACAACCCAATAGAAACGATTGATCGTAGAGAAATTTAGGTAGGATGTTACGAACGGCAGATACTATTGGATTATGTTAAAACGTACTAAAAAAAAATTACTATAAAAGTTTTCTAGATAATTACCATTTTTTGCATAAGGGCAGTCTTGATTTGCTATATGATTACTTGCATTCTATTATTGTTAATATGATAATTATTATTAATATGGTTATTATTATTAATATGGTTATTATTATTTATATGATTATTCGGCCATTTCGAGAAGCAACGGAGATGAAAATGGTAGAGTGAAGGGTGATGGAATTACGGTTAAATGGAGGTGCTGGATCCATTCTTAATCTTGGCAGCTCACTTATTCATTCCCAAGTGATTAGAAACTTTAGCCATGGTTATTCATCGAGCTAGGAAATTTCATCAAATGTAAATATTTTCTGCTCCACCCAGTTTCGAACTTTAAAATATATATATATTTATTTTAGATGTATTTTTGTAAAGGCCAATATCCCAAAATTTCAATATCCGTTTCAGTCCCTCCGTTCTGCAACCAGTTTACGGTCGAATAATTTCAAAACGGTTGGTTGAATGAGACACTGTTTGATATTGTTTTCTGGTAACTTTTTATTTTTTTCTATTCTTATAATTGAATGTTATGGATAATCAAAAAGAAATATCATTTTTAAAAAACATATGTTTAATCAAATATTCTTTTAGGCTTCCACGACCACTATTATTACAAAAGACTTTTTTTATTTCTTCTGGTTTAGACCGTGAAGATAAATTTTTCGTCAACCATGCTGATGACTTCCTCAGGGCTGAGATGGTTCTCATATTTCTCATAATATTTTATAATTGAAAAGAAATATTAGTACAGAAACGGATTAGCATAAAACAAATATTTTATTTCAAACAGAAAAAAAATTAAAATAGGAATAGCTGTTCTGAAGCTAATTGCTACTCAAACTTGTCATTTAATCATTGCGTATTCGTGGCGGTTTGGCGAACGTATCTTAAATTTGATTATTTTAATATAATATAAAATATTTACATTGAATTTTATTTATTTTAGTTAATAATTCCAGTTAATTAACATTCTATATTTGATATTTTATAAATGTAAATGATAATTAGATAAAATTAATCAGAATTAGAAGCAGAAATATAGATATAGAAATATCATAAATAGCCTGTCATTGAAGTTTTACAATTAAAAAATTGGTTCATAGAATAATTCGTCCAAAACCATACTGAATTTCCCCAATTTTCATATTTGTTATTTAAATATTGAATATTTAAAAACCGTTTTCTATCCATCCTGAAGAACCAAAGAAATGTTTTCATTGTACGAGAAGGTGGTCCTTGAAATTTTTAAATCGATAATTTTACAATATAATATTTATCAGTATGTTTACATAAAATGTAGTTGGATTTCAACTAAGTCTTACGTGATTTTGACATTAATACTCTGTCTTTTTGACAAATAGCTTTGCAAATTTCGTCCTAATACAGGATTTTTTAAATACTATAGTATTGAGATTTGTACCTAGATGAGACATCCACAATTTTACAAACAATATTGAGTTCGAGGAGTCCTAGCAGGACAAGACAATTGAGATCAATTACTCTAAAAGTTTCTAGTTGTAATAATTGCAAGTAAGGCCAACATGATATCTATCTATAACAATATTCTACACAAAAATTATAGAAACCAAATATTTCATTCGTAAAAAATCAGAATCAAAGACATGTAGATAATAGGACACAGAAATCCCGTAACTGGTCCAGAAAACAGAATGTTTCCCCAAATCTTAATCTACCGAGTAATATATCCAGAATAGATAATCTGAAATCTTTAAATCGCATACATATTTCATATGAGTCTAATATTAGCTAGAAAGCTGAAAATACAATTTTTCCCCATAGTTTGCAATTGAGATTTTATCGATATTATTTTCTTTTCATATCGTAAAGTTGCACAGAGTCTCATGCTTCAAAGACTAGCGGGTATGCAAAGAAGTTAAAAAATAAAATTTAAGATCTTTAAAGATATGCAAAAGATTTTCTTTTTATGAGGTAAAGAAGGTTTAATTGCAAAAAAAAAATCAATTAATTTACCACTGGATATTAAATGCAAAAAATTATTCGAATAAATCATTGCATTTGTTTTTTAATTTATTAAATAGGCCTTAAATGTATTGATAGTGATGAAGCCATTTTAGGACGATCTCACGTTCTCTCTCAGGTACCTGGTTCATAGTTGCTATGGTGATTCCAACTGTTTATATCTTCCCCCTTAATCATAAATACCAAATTCGTACTTCAATTAATGAAATCTAAATTTCAATTGTTTTCTCGAGATTTATACTTTCATATGTACTTTCACTGTATAAATATTAGTCTATGTGAAATATTAAATTAAGAATGGTCGTATAAATAAAAATTGTCATTTCGTATAATATATTTCATTATGATTAAAAGGTTAAAATTCATAAAAATTCAATATTAGGTGCGAAAAGAAGTGATTATTATAATTTGTTTTTAAAAACGATTGTATAACTATGATCTAATATGTGTAATGTTAACAGTTCCAAATGCCTTTATACTTTATTTATCATCTACATGTGACAACAAACTTAATAAATTCTAAAAATTTCTAAAACAATATACTATTAAATAATTTCAACATCTAAATATTGTTTATCAATTATATTTATGAACAGAGGAATAATAATTAATTCATAGTCTATACATGAATTTGATAAGATTACATGTTAATAAAAATTATAGGATTGTAGGATTTTATGTATTTTAGAAAATATTTGAATGTTTATGGAATATCTCGAAACAAGTTTTTTTTTTTTGTTTTTGTTTTATAGAAATTCAAATTCCATTTTCTCGACAACTTTCGTTCCAGGCTCAGTGTACGGAAAGTTGCTGAGGAAAATCATAAAACATACTCTATGCCATTTTCCTCCTCCCTTTCTATAGGAAAATATATACATAAATATGCAAAGTGAGGAAAAGTGGAATACGTAGAAGAAAGAGACTCACCGAGAAGAGGATCCGACGGGGAGTGGGGAAGCGGGCAGTCGTCACCCATCCCTGAGGGGATCTGGCCCTCCTTAGGCCGCGCATGCGCAATCATCCCTTCCTACCCCCCCCTCCCCCGTTGACCCCCCTCAGAATAAAACAAATATTATCAAATATTGGAATCCCCTCCAATAGGACTAACTATAATTTTAATCTTCCAAATCGGATAACTATCCATATACTGGGTCGTATCCATACTATTCTCAATTATGCTGATGATAACTACGTATTATTAGTCAACACATTAGTTATCAATTATTGCATCCCATACTTTTCAATACTGTCCTCGAAGAATGGTGTCAAAACTGGAGGATAAAAAGTCCTGCAAACCACGTCAAAAAATCTTTACCCTTCGCCATAAACCGATGTCGTCCAGTTCCTGTCATTCAATTAATGATACCCCACTGACTCGTATATAACAAGTGCGATAATTAGGACTATACCTTGAGAAACTTGGAATCCTCATACTAGACTGAAAAGACATGAAACAAACACTAGTTTCAACCCCTCGCCGTTTCAGGCTGCTTCAACACTTACTTGACAACCGCTCTAAGCTCAAGATTTATTACAAAAGATTCATATACATCATTATTGTAGATGGATTTACGGAGAAGAGCATTGGATAATCAATCGAATTCCTCTCGCATCCAATCCACATTCCAAAATCTTTTGTAAAATCCCGAATGCTCCTTAATTTGTTACGAATAAAGTCATCCATGATGACCACAATGTCCAATTTGTCGCTGATTTGACTCGAACCCGTTACCAGTTCTTTCATAACAAATTTTATTCCGAAACGAACCCACCAGTTTCAAATCTAAACTTCTTGAATTCCAGATAATCCTCCGAGGCGTCAGAAAAGATGATGATCTTTTAAGTTGAATTTCTTATTTGATTTCTACCAGTGGCTAGTTTCTCTACTAGCCTTTCTCTATGCTATTATGTATCATTTATTAAATTTACTAAGTGAATCTCCGTTTTCAAAGAAAAACAACTTTGTGAAAACTAAATATTTTAATGCAAAATATTGCTCGCGATTAAATAGCGTTTAATGATTGTAATGATAATTACATTATATTATGGGTTCGGTCTATTGGCTTCCAGTCGACGCACCGTGAAGAGAGTCCCCTTAAATGGACATTTAATAAGAAAACTCAATGAGCTACTCAAAGAGTGCCGGTATTTTTGTTTAAAGAATTAAAATGTGAATCCAAGCATGTTTTATTTAGAAACATGATAAAATACAGTAATGTCGTTCTTAACTTTCACTAGCCTCATGAAATAAATAGTAAGGGAACGCATTGGGGTGTGACATTTTATTGAAAATTAATATCAGAAAAAATACAATCTTCCAAGATGTTTTTGAAACTAGTATAAAATATTGAAAGCTATAAAATCAAAAGTTTCTATACTTTTACAAAGCTATAAATCTCTTTTTATGTCAATGTCGATGGATTTGTTTAACCATCTCCTTTACTAATCTCTGATGTCATAAAATGTTTAGCGCGTCCATATCATAATTTTAGTTTTGGTCAAAATTCCAAAGCTACCAAATAATTTAGTGATATATAAATATTAATTATTGTCGAGTTTTACGTAGAAATGATACATGTTTGGAATTATAGAAATCAAACTTTAACCGAATTTTAACTTGTATTTTTCCCATTTTTCGCCCCTCTACATTCTGTGTCCAAGGGACCCGCGACACACAAATCTTTATAAGGAGTTATGTTTACGAGCTGGTACTTCGATGTCTTTCCAACTTAGCCTTCCCATTCCTTCTAATTTTGGGGGAAAAAGTGCCTCCCCATAGTAAATAATAATTAAAATATACATGTATATGTATGCATTCAATGCTATTATATTTTTTTCCCAGAAATATATCTGAAATAAGTATTTACCAAGTACAAGGTAACTGATGCAAAATGAAATACGATTTCATTCAAAAACACTATGTTTCTGTTTATTTTATTTATGTTAACATTCACGTTTAATTTTAACCAGGTTTTTATTGTAATATTTATCATAACATGTTATTCTTTTATTAATTTTTTTTTTAACTTTTTATATGTGGAAATGAAATTGAAATAGATTTCTAACATCGAGAAAAATGAACAGGGTTCCTCAAAATATTTGCTTTTGAAGCCAGGAGTATGCTTTTAATATATTTTTAATAGACATAAACATCTAAAATATTCATATTGTAATCAATTCGAATTGTAACACAAATACAATTTTTCAAACACAAAACACTTTAAACTTCTTGTATTCAAAACAAAATAAACTCAGTATTCACTTAAAATAAATAAAAAATGAGCAGTCATTGCAGTCAAAAATGAGTTTTCCCACTCGAGAGTAGACAACCTCCCCGCCACAAAATCAAACATTCTTCAATAGTAAGGTCATATTCCACTCCATTTTGGCATAATAGGATGAAAAATTACGGTCATTGACCAGACACAAAAAACGAGTTGTATAGTGTTATTATTGTATCAATTTTCTGACAAAAAATGCAAAGTACAATAACTCGGTTGAATAAATATAATTTGCTTTTTCTCTGTTAAAAATATGCAATAATTATTACAATATAATATGTTTTAATAATTACAAAAATAATGACAATAAAAACGGAAAAATAATTATGTTCACTATTTAGAGTAGATAGATAGATAGATAGAAAGAAAACTTTATTCTGGGACTATGTCCCTTAAGAATAACATAAATGAACAGAGTTACATAAGTAATAATTTTTTCTCTGGCCAGAATTAAATTAAATGTCTAATTAAAGAGAAAACAAGAAGAAAATAAGATAATACATAATTAAATGAAATGAGTAAATAAAAAGATACTATATAATTAAATGCAATAAGTAGATGAAAAGTATATAAGAATAAGAAGAGAATGAAACAAAACAAAAAAAAACACATTGCTAAGAAAAATTAGAGTCCTCGTTAGCTATACAGGAAATGTATCCTTTGGAAAATAATAGTTACAAACTACTTAAACCTGCTGCCAAATGAGGTTTTCTTAAAATTTATACATTATCTATATGTAACAGGCAAGAGACCTAAATCATTTGATAAAACTGTTCTCAGGGTTTTATATATGAATTCAGGTAGCGTTATTATTATTATAAACAAAAATAGAATATTCTCTGGATAAAAAGTGAAAAAAGAAAAAAGGTAAATAAAATAAAATATGATAAGAACTTTTTGAATGATACAAAGTTAACTAGTGTCTGACTGTTTCGTGAGGAGGAGGTTAAATAGTAGAGTTTTAAATGAAGAGAGGGAAGGAGCATGACGGATATTGGGAGGCAGGGAATTCCAGAAAGTGGCTGAACGGGCAACAAAGGAGTTTTGGAATGAGGCAGTTCTATAAAAAGGGGTATAAAGGTCGGAAGGTCGAGATCTGGTGGTGAGGGAGTGTATGGAAGGCTTGAATTGAAGGAGATTATAGGTATAGGAAGGACGGTGACTATTGATTATTTGATACAGGAATGTTCCAAGGAAATATTGTCTTCGGAAGGAGGGGAAGAGCCACCCTAACTCGGCGTAGTGATGGGAAACATGGGAACGCTTCGGTGTCCCATATACAAAACGAACGAAACAGTTCATTATTTTCTTTATCCTCTTATTGAGATCGACCGAGAGGCCACCATACACCACACAGCCATAATCAAAGTGGGGAAAGATGATGGAGGAGACTAGGAGTCTGCGTGTAGGCTTGGGTAGGAGATGGCGAAAGCGATGGAATAGTTTTAGGGTTGCAATTGATCTTCGGGAGATATGGGAAATATGGTCCTTCCAGGACAGGGTTTGATCCATTATGAAACCTAAGTTTTTAACTGAGGAGTAGAAAGTGATAGGGTGTTCATTTAGGTATAATGTGGGATATTGGGTATTAGAGTTGAGGAGGGATTTAGAGCCAAGGACAATGGCCTGAGTCTTAGCAGCATTTAACCTTAATCCATTGGAGTTAGCCCAGGCACAGATTCCATCTAGGTCTTCCTGGATCTTGGCAAATGCTAGCAATAACTCAGAGGGAGAGAAGGATAGATAGATCTGGGAGTCGTCTGCATATAGATGGTGAGAACAATGATGAATTGATTGAAGGATGTCATTAATATAGGCACTGAAGAGGAGAGGAGATGTGCTTGAGCCTTGAGCGACTCCGGAGGACAGGGTGAGATATGATGATAGAGGTTGATTCGGAACGGAGACTGCTTGGGTACGATGGGAGAGGAAAGATTGAAACCAAGAGATTGAAGAGTTGGAAAAGGATAAGGATTTTAATTTGGAAAAAAGGATGTAATGATTAATGGAATCGAAGGCTTTGGAGAAGTCGAGGAGTATAAGGACAGTTAACTTTTTATTATCTATGGCTGTATGAATGTCAGAGATGATTTTAATTAGGGCAGATTGCGTGGAGTAGCCAGGGCGAAAACCAGATTGAAGGGGATCGATTTGGTTGGAATCTTCAAGGAAGCTGGAAATTTGGGATTGTACGAGTCTTTCTAGGGGTTTTGACAGATTGGAAAGGATAGAGATAGGGCGGAAATCTTCCGGTGAGGATGGATTGGATTTTTTATTCAGGGGAATGACAATGGCTTTTTTTCCAAGAGGTAGGGAAGATAGAATTCTGGAGGGAGAAGTTATAAATGAAGAGGAGAACTGGGAGAATTTCAGAGAGGCATAATTTTAATAATTTGGCAGGAATTCCATCTGGACCAATGGAGTTGGTGTGGGATTTCATTACTGCGGGAATAAGGTCTGTTGGGGAAATGTCAGGGAAGTAAAAGTTATTATCATTGAAGGATGCATTGGTGCGGTAGTTGAAAGAGGATGGGACGGGTGCACAGGAAGCAGAGATGAAATATGAATTTAATTCGTCGGGTGAGGCAGGGAAAACCGGTGAGGAAGAGGATCTGGAAGATTCACAGAGAGAAAGTTTGCGAAGGATTAGCCATTTGGATTTAGAGTCAGGAGCAGAGGAGAGGGCTTCGTGAAAGTAGGAAGATTTAGCACGTCGTATCCTTGCCTGTGTCAGGTTGCGGAGCACCCTAAACGCTTGATAGTCGTCGTCCAATCTGGTTCGTCGAAAGCGCCTGCGGGCAGCGTCACGCCTTTTCTGTAGGTCCTTGATGTCCTGACACATCCAGGGAGCGGGACGGCGTCGAAAGGTAGTAGTTTTGAGAGGGGCATGGAGATCAAGGATGTAAAGGAGGTTAGAAGTAAGAATATCACCCATAGAATCGATGGAAGGAGAGGAATATAAGTATAAGAGTAGTCTACATTGTACAGAAATAAACCAAATCTTGAAATGAAAAAAAGAAAATCTACACATAATATATTTCTGTTTTTTTAGTATTAATAAATAGTCTAATAGGACGAATAAGGCATCCATTGAAGTAACCAGAATATATACGAGGTGTGGCTATTAAATAACGAGACTGACGTTGCAATAAAATTTATTTTTATTTTATACATAATTACTTACTATCACCTTCAATATACACCCTTTCTCTATCCCTACAACTACTTTTCCATTGTACTCTATCCCTACAACTACAACGAATTTTCCATTGTTAGAAATAGTGCTGGAAGTCATCTTCTGTCAGCTCCTTCAGGACGCGTGCCGCTTTCTTTTTTTTACAGCTTCCACGGACTCAAATCTCGTCCTTTTAATGAAGATTTCACCTTTAGGAACAGATAGAAGTCGTATGGCGCAAGATCTAGTGAATAAGGTGGATGTTCTAACACTGGAATATTGTACTGGGCTAGGAACCTCTTGACAGATAACGCGGAATGAACTGGCGCATTGTCTTGGTGGAGAACCCATTTCGTTCATTTTGTCCTTCCACATTTCGGGTCGTTTTTTCCTTACTCTTTCACGTAGTTTTGCAAGTACCTCAAGGTAGTAGTATTGATTAGCAGTTTGACCTTCAGGAACCCAGTGAAGGTACACAATCCCATGCATAACGAAAGTCAGTCTCGTCATTTAATGAATGAATAAATAACCATAAACGAGCCACACCTCGTATTTGGTCGATACCATTCTATAATAAGAGTGTTTATTGATCTTCATCTATTAAAAATAATTATGGTGACAAATTGATCATAGATAGTTTTAATATATAATTTTATGTCTGACATTAATTATAGTCATTTCATATTAATTTATAATATATGTGGCTAATAATACTGTTAATTTTTTTAAATGAACTATTTTGGAACGAGATATTGAACGAGACATCTTATCTCACTATTCAGACAGTAAAGTTGTAATTTCCAATTAAATATATCTGACGACAATATAATGATCTATTTGTTACTATAATTATTTCAAATCCTATTTTTTTAATTATTTTATTATTTTAGCACAGATGAAAAGATTCACAAAGCCTTAATCCACAAAAAATAAGAGGGAAAAGACCCCGTCAATATATCCTCTATTCAGATATCATGAATTGGGAGATAAATATATATATGACATGACACCAACAAGAGAAAGCACTCCAAACGCATATAAATTAACAATTATTTTATGCCTGATATTGAGCTTACGGCCTTCTCTGCGTCACTGTTTTATTTGATTTCTTAGAATATCAATATCAGTTTCTGAATATTTAATTAATAAAAAAAAACATAAATTATGACCATGGAAAAATGCTCATTCGAAAAATTTCCATACTTATTAAAATAAAAAATAATAATAAATCCGGCATCTAATTATATTTATTTATTTATTATATGTAATAGTAAATCGTTAATTATAATAATATTTACGAGTTTTCCATCAGAAGATCAAATATAAAATGAATTTAATATGATATAATAATGATATCAAATACCTATAAAAATTTTGGATTTGAACTGCTAAACTCAAGCGAGTTAACCGCCACCTAACGACAAATTAAGATTATATGGAGCTAAAGAAATAAGTGCCGTATACACTCATGATAAAAAAACAATCTAGTTGAATTAAATTTATTACTTTGAGTCGATATTTCTTGATAATAATTCAAAATGCGCCTTGCCATATTAAGATGCCAAACCACCCAAAGTTAAGAAGAGTTTAACCTAGCTCAGCCAGCTTCCAAAACCTTTGATTTTTTTTTTGGGGGGGGGGAGATCTGTAAAAAAATCCGTTTTTTTTTTAGACTTATTAAGCATTGACATATCAGTAAAACAAACGAGTGCACATAACCAAAAAATTTACAGGTTGATGAAATAGCAAGAAAAGGTTGTTTCAGGGCGTTTGACTGAAAAAGTATCACAAGATAGGAAATAAAAGTTTTTTAAACATTGAAAATATTTGATTAATTGGTACTAGCACAATGGTGAGAGACCTAACAAACTTGAAATATTGGAGTCCTAACTACCGATTCTAATCGGATTGATCAAATATTGGATTTTCTTTATACATACATATTACTAGTGAATACATAGTACTACTGAATTAGCCGGTTTGCAGGGACTATTATCCACAATTCTTTATAACCTGAACACTGATAATTCTGATAGTGATAACACCTACCTTCTCATTCATATTAATGGAAGTTGAAATATAAAAATGTAAGTATATAATGTTAATTCTAGACCCACGTCCCTCTTCTTATATAAATGTTTTCCCTACACTTTCGAATATAACATCTTCAATTGTAATCTTATCACAATCAATTTGATGACCCCCCCCTTCTTTTCTATTACCAAATTTTTTAGCTGTTCATTTTAAATAGGCAATAACAAAAGGAATTATACAAAAACAAAAAATTTAATTTAATAAACAATACAGAAATTTAAATAGACAATAAACAAAATTAATAAGACTTAAAAATAAAAAAATAACGCATATACAATACGAGTGATAAGAATAGGTTACAAGAGATACGGAGGAAGGATTCATGTAGACCGGCTAATTCACAAGTACTATAGTCCATTTAGAATTAGTAGTAAGGACATATATCTATATCTATATATATATATATATGTTCAGAAAAGCCAATATTACGTTACTTTGAACTATTAAAATTTGTTTCTTCGTTGCCTATAGAAACAGCTTAAACATAATCGTTCAAATTGTTATTTGATATTAATAAGTAATTTGAGGTATTGATTATAGTATTTATTTATGACAATTTACCTAAAATATTACCTATTTTGTGGTCATTGTTTATCTCCGTGACAAAGATATATATATATATATATATATATATATATATATATATATATATTAATATTGTGAATGGCATGTGATGAAGGCAATTAATGATAATACCGTAATTATATCATTAACTAATAATATCGTAATCAGTTAATGAAGAACATTTCGAAGATATGTGCCTAATGTAAATTTATTGGAGGGAATGGAATTAGAGACCCTCCCTCTGTAGCCTCCCTAGGGGATTTCAAATTCAACACCATTTGCGTCTTGCGTCTTTGTTCCAAACAAACATTCCCAATAAACCTTTCTGATATTCATGACAAATTTATCCTCCATTTTCATTGATATCACAAAACAAAGAGACATAGCAATTGTTAAAGCAGATCTTGTCTATTTTAGGAAGTAATGAGGATTGTTGTAATTGCAAATCCAATAATAAAGCATAAATGTAATTAAAATACTTTTTACTAAAATAGAGCCAAAAACTCAAAAAGAAACATTATTATTTATTATAATGCAATTGGGAAAAACCACAATGCAAAGCCTTATGTTTCAAATCCAGTAATACACCTACTTACCAGTCGACGTTTCGCCTATTCAGGCATTATCAAATGTTTCAAAAAATACACCTACTTACCAGTCGACGTTTCGCCTATTCAGGCATTATCTCTATTGATCTATTGCTAATGCCTGAATAGGCGAAACGTCGACTGGTAAGTAGGTGTATTTTTTAAAACATAAGGCTTTGCATTGTGGTTTTTCCCAATTGCATTATAATAAAATCCTTTTTATCGGTATCATTAATATAATGTATTAAAACTTTATAAATATTGTAAGTGATCAACTTTGTAGCTACCAAGCGGACGAAGGGGTTGAAACAAAATAATTTTATTAAATAGCAAGTAATTATTTTTAATTAAGCTGTATCAGTTTCATAACTCATCAAAATACTTTAGCTCATTATTATCCGGAATAATAATCTATTTATAGATAGCCCGTGTACCCCGTGCTAAGCATAAAATAATAACGCACTTTACGAATTCTATCTTCAATTTACTAATACTACTATTTATAATTTATAATACTAAATTTAGAATAGAATAGAATAGAAAACAAACTTTATTCTGGGACCAAGTCCCTTTAGAATAACATTGATGAACAAATAGAAAAAAAACCATAATATTCATCTGGCCAGAAGGCAAAATAATAATACAAATCATGAAATAATAAAGTGACAAAACATAGTAAAAATAGAAATAGGTAAGAAAATAAATAAATAAAGTACGAACTTGACAGGATTTTAACTAATTGTCGAAAATAAATATATTCGTATTAACAAAATAATAATAAATAACATTAATACAATAGTTAATAACGAAATTGCTAACTAAAATAAATGAATAGCATAGCATGCGATAAAGTATTTACAAAGTCGGTATCTTCTTTGTTGTTGGAAAAATAAACAAAACACAAGGGTAGCGAGATCGAGTTTACAATACTAATTTGTTCAAGGGAAGTTTGATCTGCTTGGAGAGCGACTTTTTGGGATGCCAAAAGATGATGGAAAAGCAGGGATTTAAATGAAGCCAGTGAAGAAGAATGGCGGATGAAAGGAGGGATCGAGTTCCACACAGTGGTGGAGCGGGAGAGGAAGGAATCGAATGCCTTAATTCTGTGGGAAGGAATGTAGAGATTGGAAAGGCGAGATCTTGTTTTGTGGTGCTGGACAGAGGATTTGAATGGGAGGAGACTATAGATATATGAAGGGTGTTGCGAGTTGATGGGTTGGTATAGAAAAACGCTAAGGAAATATTGTCTACGAATGGGAGGGAAGAGCCACTTTAACTCATCATAGTGATGTGACACCCGAGATCGCCTCGGAGTAACAAGGACAAATCTTAAAACGCAGTTCATTATTCTTTTTAAGCGGTTCTCAAGCATTTTCGACAGGCCCCCGTATACCACACTTTAATACTAGTTTAATTAAGTATTACTAAAAACCGCTATAAATCTTGATGCTAAAAAAGGGATATTAAAATTAAAGAATAGCGAAAGGAAAAAGGATGCGTAAATAATAAAATAAATTAAACAACAGACAAATAAAAGATGATAAATGATAACATAAAAAATGAAAATTAGTTTTATATGAGGAAGAAAAATTAATTTCGCAATATAATACTTTGGAAAAAATAAAATTTTTATAGAACACTTGAGCTTGTCGGAGTAATTCAAAATGAACCCGTGAGCGCCGTTATGAGAGCCATGGTTATTCGTAAAGCTTGAGGGCATACCGGTCTTCAGTATCCATTCGAATACATCCAGGTCATGAGCTTGATCGATGAAGACCACTTGGTGCCCATCTTCTTTTCTGCATCGCACTCTACCACCAGCGAATCAGACATATTTTATTTTCCCCGCTGAACCTGAATCTGACGTGCCAGCCAACAGAGGTGCCTACTAGTTCCTGTCATTTCCTCGCTTAGATATTAAATTCTATTTAAAATTAATAGTTTAAGGTACTGGACTTGAATTATATTTTCCTTTTGTTTTATAAATACAAAAACCCTTTTTTGTCCAGGCAATCATTTATTTATTTTTCTTTATATGTATACGTTTCGACCCATGTGGTCATTCTCAATACATGTTTCCAATCATCATTCAGTACAGCAGGTTTCAATCCGCAAAATACATCTTATTTTTTTCCTAGAGACCAACATTTAAATAAAAGGAGAAGAAGAGGCTGGGTGGTGTCACCCATAGACAGCTTCTGCATCGCACTCTACCACCAGCGAATCAGACATATTTTATTTTCCCCGCTGAACCTCTGACGTGCCAGCCAACAGAGTTGCCTACTAGTTCCTGTCATTTCCTCGCTTAGATATTAAATTCTATAAAAATGGAATAAAAATGTAATTAAAATAATCTACTTATCATTTTATCAAATAAAATATTACATATATACACCATTTAAAAATAAAAAATGTACCACTACAACCCATGAAGGATCTTGAGTTCAATACGTAGAAGAGGCTACTCGTTCAGTACTTAGAAGAGACTACTCGAGTTCATTACTGTTTTCTGGACAACGGTTGTGTCGTTGTTTCACTTCAACCGCCAGATTTTCCTCTCTTTTTGGATACCAACTTTATAGAGACTGGATCGCTACAGGAGAGAACCAGATCCCAAATAATTAGAATAAATAGAAAAATGAATACATAAAATCTACTACAGCCGAATTTGAACCTTCGGCACTGCTTGAGTAGCTCTACCACTGAGCCACTCCACTCCCAAATCAATAAATAAATTAATAATTCACAATTTTTTTTTCGATTGCATATAATATTATTATTAACTGGTTGACTATTCCACAGAAGAATAATTATAATTAAATAAATATATTTGGTTAACCTCGAAATGCGAACGATTTTTCATTGCAATCGACAAGATTGCAGGGAGTGAGTGAAAGACTGAGTGAAGTATGTTGATCTGACAAGAAACTAAAAATGAGTGGGCATATTGATCACGAAAAATAAGAATAATAGTTTATTTAATGAAAACAAAACTATGAATGAAACTGAAAAGAATCCAGATTCCGTAATTTAGAAGAATATATCTGCTAAGCTAATATGGTAACCCAGAGTTTCTGATCTCCGATTGTCAATTTCAAGAGGTTTACCAAACCGATTTTGCATTCTCAGTGAATGACAACGGTTGTGTGACGAATTTGATGCTCTACAATTTTATCAAAAGATAAATTTCTTCTATGAACACTTGATCGCATTATATTATACCCTCCTTGCCACAAAAATTCACTTCAGGACCAGCTAAAAAGAAAAATGCCTTGAGTCAATTGCGTTTTGGAAATAGTGTAGAACTTCAATTAAGTTTTTGAACAAAGTTTAAGGTCTCTTCTTACTTTCTTTTTGGATATAAAAATATGATATAAAATTTAATAATGAGACAATGTCCATATTACTTGTGGTTTAAAATCCAGAAACAAGTACAATGTAGACACTTAACAATTCATGTTGATATCTGAAAGATGTTATCAGAGTGTCTACTTTGAAACAAGCTGGTACTGTCTTTATGTCTATACTCGTATTCATGTCGGTACCTGCGTTCGTATGATCTGCGATAACAAACAGTTCTTAAGAACAGAACATCTAATAATTAGATTTATGTTCGGTTTTCGAACGTTCTGCCTCATTGAGCATCGCCTGAAATAGGTTCTTCTCCTGTTTGAACTCAGCTGCGGATAAAATTACAGCCGTTAGAGTGTCAGCACTGTTTACAATTAATAATAATTTTAATATTTCGGTTGATTTAATTTATACTTTAGAAACATTTTATCTGTCATTGGTCACTTTTATGGCTGTCGTCGGATGTATCAAGAAATCAACCATAATACGAATTTAAAAGCATCACTGGGTGCTTATGAATTGTCTACAGTAACAGAAACAACGTTAAATTATTTACAGTTTAGGAGTTTTCATTCATCAATTCATATATATATATATATTATTGCTGACTATATATTAATTAAATAACTGACTTGCAAAAACTGTCAAGGTTATATAATCAGATATATTCCAAAATGTTTGTTAAAACTTTTAACGTTAATGTTTTGATGGACTGATACCAACATATAAGTTATTATATATTTTTAACATAGAGAGTAAAAAGGTTATAAAGTGCAGGGAAAACAACAGTACGAGTTATAATGATACGAGCACAAATTTATTATGATATAAACACTATATATAATCATATATAGACACAGACAACACTACACACCAATAACAGATCCAGTCCTAACTACAAACCGACGCTAACTGACAAACTCACAACACAATGGCTGTTGTATCCCCAAACCCTGGATCTCACAGCACACATGCTAACATGATCTCAATGGTCACTTTACAGTGTTGTCTGTCTGTAATACACTATAGATAATGTAACACAAGAGGAATTACTTCAACATACCCTCCTAATTCCGCATTACAAAATACAAATAAAATGAATACAAGGAATTACTTTAGCATCCTTATTACAAATAAAACAAATACAGGGAATTACTGAAATAGAATTACTTTAACATCCTCATTACAAAATACGAATAAAATAAATACAAGGAATCACTGAAACATCCTAGTTACAAAATGCAAATAAAATAAATACAAGGAATTCCGCATTACACAACACAAATACAATTAATTACTTTAACATCATAATTCCACATTATACATGTTCACTTTCATAGATTGATATCTATAGTCCAATTCCAGTCCTTTATTAAAACAATACATTCCAACCAGCGGTGAAGGCCTCAATAATTTTTCTTCATTTACCCCGCAGATAGTTTCGGACATCTGCTGGCCCTTTCCACGATAAAATATTAATATTATCATCTTCATTAACAAAACCTCTAATTATTTCAAAAACGCTATGATAATTTTCTCTATCTTCTATCTTTTCTCACTATGCATCAAAAATTCTTTAAAAGAGCACATTCCCACCAGTAGTTCTGATAAGAATAAGAAAAAAAAGGAATCTGCACCATAATGAAGGATGGACTATTTAAGAATGTAAACTAAGAATCGGAATATTGCCTTAGATTCGGAAACAGGGCAGATGTGTTTTTCAAAATAACGATGTCAGCATATTGGGTAGAGATGAGTGCTAAGACTACTGATTTCAGTTGTTTACTGAGAGTAACTAACTATACGACATTATCATGAGTTTACTGTAGAGCAGCGCTATGTGGATGAGAAATGTAATATGTTCGTCCTTATGTTATCATTAAGTCCTGATCACGTTTATGCTTAACCGAAAATGGTCTGATATTGCTGAGTCCTTAAGAGGCATAGGCGTAACGAGGGGGGGGGGTTATTGTATGTAACCCCCCCCCATTGCTTAGAAGAAATTTTTAAAAAAATTGTAACAATTTTTAAAAAATAAAAATTTGAAGGATTTTACTTTTTTAAAGTTATAATTGTGGGATTACAGAAGGGTCAATAATGCCAAAAACACAACATTGAAAGTGCAAACACAGTTATTTTAATGAATAAAAGGTACACTAAAATGACAAACCAGAACGTAATATGTACTGTTTTTTTACAATTAATTATATTTTTATAGCGGCAGTAGTGGTATCTAGCGGCAACAATAAGATAGCAAATGTGAGAAGAACAGTTTAGACAATTCTTAGAATCTATAAGTAAAGTCTGGATAGTTGTTCCCTATGCAATTAAGTATAGTAAGTTATTGTAACCAATAAATAGGGTTATTTGTATTTAAAAGCTATTTCTTAATTGCCCTTCCAAAAACAACATTTATAACTTCCAAAATAACATTTATAAAAAATTATAATCTATTTATTTAATTTGAAGCTACATGATTATAGTATAATACATATTACACCTACATTACGAGACATCTTTTTTGAAGGGAGTAATATGTTGGAGAGGTTAACGGGTGGGGGTTAACCCCCCCCCATGAGTCAACTCTAGTTACGCCACTGTTAAGAGGTGAATAAAAGCTTCTTGATAGACAAATATCTGCAGCCTCGGTGTATAAATGGAATTTTGTCCAGAGAGAGTGAACTGTATTGGGAGATGTGGGATCCTGCCATTCTCTTACTTTTGGGCTTAAAATGAAGTTGTAATATAAGCAATTACTCCTTTTCAAGCCAATGTGTGACTTATCCGCGTATTTACTACGATAATAAAACGAACAGACTCCCCTAACTACAAAAACTCATTTCAGAGAAAATTCAACGTAACCACTTAATCACTGGAGCTGTAGATATACCAGCTAGAATGTTTCATTTTTAAGTTTAACAAATATTGATATACGTTTCGACTCGAAGGTACCTACCCATTTTCAGTCCAGATACGTATTACTCGTACATGAAGGGTGGGTTAGGTAATTTGCCGAAACAATAAACTGTTTATGAATAACACATACGGTAATATTAATTTTTAGTGTTACATGATAACACGCATGTATAAACCTGGTATTGATCAATACATAATAAAAAACGCAATGCACCAGACAGACCAGCAAAATCCGAATCATTGATCTTTACGCTATTCTCGACTAATATTCTTTTAAAAAATGCGGTGATTGAATTTTGCAAACTCAACTACATACAACGCTGTATAACTTCAGTTCGTTACTGTATCTTTTAGTTTTGATCCTAATTTTCTTTCTGTTTTACCTTATTGTCACGTGATACTTAATTTGAACAGCAATGATTGGTTTGTTAATAGAAGCGATCTAACAAATCCCTGGCGAACAAACTAGGTTTTCCTTTTAAGTTTCTGAAATGCCATTAATATCAAGAATGTTTTATCTACCCCCTTTCGATTTTTTATCACACCATCTTACAACGGCAATTTTATCTTACCCAGGATAACTTCTTACCATATTATTCAGCACAGTGTTCTACTGCATTCCCAACCCACTGCCTCACAACTTCATGGGCCTTTTGGAGAAAGACCCTATTCCATTGATGGGTCCAGAGGACAACTGTATTATCTTCATTTATTGAATCCAAAAGATTGTTTTATAAAAATCAATTGTAACCACTTAATTTATTTTTTAAATATATGTATAATGTATATGTTATTTACTCTAACTAGGGCATGAAGGGCAGAGAACCACTTTATTTTATCTTAAAGTGAGGTTGAGATTCGTTCTATCCTACAAACCAAAGTCAAATCACCTAGCCAAGCCTTGGGCGAAATAAGGTATGTACATAACTTTAAAATTTACTGTTCCTGGTGAACAGTTATTCACTTTGTTTTACAGATCATTATAGGACCCATTCAACAACACATACATTTGTTTTCTTTTTTATTCGAAAAAACAAATTTATACATTAAGAAAATATGTCCAAAAAACCTATCATGACCAACAAAGTTTGTAAACTATAATTCTGCCAAAAAAATCTGTACTTGAGTTAAATTTAAAGAGCATTGATTTCAGTTTTGTTGTTTGTTTTAAAGTGAACTGTTGAACTGAATTATTGTCCTCAGGAAAAAAGCACATTTCTTCTGTAAGGCCATTAAGTTCACTTTTGAACACTAATTCTTTGGCGGCAAAACCTCCTTGAAACTGAATGGTAAAAAACGTAACTTCCATTTCTTCTTTCAACTTAACTTTTACCCATTGGGGTGTTCCCTAAAATAAATTGAGATAATATAAGAATATGTAATTACAAAATGCCTACATGCTAAAAATATATTTAAAATTTCTAAGAAGTAAATGTGCCAAATAAAAATATATATATATATATATATATATATATATATATATATATATATAAATAAAACACATCAATTTCATTACAGTGAATATTTTGTATAAGAGAAAAAATTGTTCTCAAAATATTACAGAACAACCTTCAACGAGGAAACAACATTATGGAGATGATGGGATTGTAGCTAATAATTTATTTGAAAGATTTATTTCAGACAAACCTGTTTACTCCAAATGGTATTAGTATAATAACTATAATATACTAATTATTATGTAAATATATTTTAAATATTATTATATAACAAGTTGAGATTTTAACAAACAATAGCAGCTAGTATATATTTTGTTATTATTGTTAAGTATAATTAATGGTATTATTGATCTCTAAAATTCAAGAGTACAAGCATCTAATAAAATTAAAATAAAACCTATAATTATCATGAATATAGAATATATGAAAGAAAGGAATCTTTGTGCTCACTACACTTTGAATAGTTCATGACCTTCTTAAATAAAACAACCAACAAAAAAAACATAAGATCGAACTAATTCTATTAATAAAAAAAAATTCATAATTTGATTAAATACTTTTAAACAGATTACTACTGATTCAATAAGGTTTATAATACCTTATAACTATCACTAGGCATTTGCCATATTTTGGACAGCATACAACTTCAATTCCATTTTCATTTACAACTATATCAAGCAATGATTTTATTGCCAGAATTATAAGATTGTTCATTTCTAATTTAAAGAAATTAAAATGAAAAATTATAATTATAAATATTTGGGGATAGGTGAAGCTCAGAGTGTATACACGTTATATATCACTATTATACTCTTCACATCACGATGAAGAATTAATAATAAAATATCTAATTTGCTCAAAGATTTAGAAATAACAAAAGTAATAAAATTTTATGTAGTTCAATAGCTGGCTCATACACATGTAGTTTCTAACCATTCCATTAAATATTTGTAAACATATTACTACGGATTTAGTGAGGTTTATAATATTACCAGGCATTAGCCATGCTTAGGACAGCGTTATAACTCCTGTCCCATTTCCAACTATAGCAAGTTCCTAAAGCGATGATATAACTGTTGCATTATTATTGATACTCATGTACATTTTTACTTACTTGATCGGAATTCCAACAGGTTTCATCGCTACCATCAAACATATTTTGTTTTCCAAATTGTTTCCCATCTTTGTTTAGAACAGAACTCACCCTGCAACGATAAAATATTTTAATTACATGATATTACTTACCCTATGAAATTATTTTTAATATATATATTCCTATATATTATTAAGTTATATTTAATAAATGGGCAAATACAAATAATTACTATAAAAACACTATAATTTCTTACCTTTCTTCTAATGTTTGCGAACATTCATTGATGGTCAATCATTCTTATGAAAATCATATTAAAAGACAGAAGTAAAAAAATCTAATGCTTTAAACCAATGAAACAAAACTAACAAACATGAAATTACAATTATAGAAAAAAGATTACTCAATTTGCAAATAAATAAACATAACTTTAAACCATTTTTTCATGTCCATCCGGCACCCTCAAAGATTTCAAATTGGCCACATGGAATGTACATTCATTACATAGACCAGGATCATTAAATGTGCTATTGGATGAGCTGTACAGGTACAACTGATAAAAAAGTGATCCGAGAGATATGATGGACAAGATTAGAGATAATGAAGAAGAAATGCCACACCATGCACTCACTATATTTGTCACCAAGATGAACTAAGTTTTGGAGCAGCCTTTCTCCTTGTTGGCAGAATAGCAGAAAAAAAACTAGTAGTTGATTTCAAATTTGCTAACCACCAGAACTAGAAGCTATGAATTACAGGTAGATTTCAAAACTATTCCATATTTTCGTGTCACAAACCAACAGAGATGGCAGAAGAAGATACGATAAATAACAAAACCTTCCAAAGCAACCACGAAAATGGTATGGAGGAGTGCCCTCGTCATGACATAAAAATAGTCTAGGGAGATTGCCTGCTTGATAATGGAACCAGGATGGTGAACTTTGCCTCATAATATGTTTGTGGAGAGAACCATGTTTGACAGGAAAAACATCTATAAGGCTACAAAGGTTTCTCTAGACAATAATTCCAGAATCCAAAATGACTATATTCTTATCAGTAGAAGGATATGTTCTACACTTAAGACAGTCAAAATGTAAAGAGGCGCAAACATGGGCAGGTCATTATAATAACACATATATATGCCAAAATAATCAATGTACAGAAGACCAGAGGGACTCATTCACAAAGAATAACTAATCTAAAGCTGCAGGAGCTAGAGTTTAAAGTACTGGAATATGAGTTTACAGAGAATTTTGTGGTAAAATATGGTGCTTATGTAAGGACACAATTAAGTGAGTAGCTGAAGAAGCACTGGAATTAAAAGGAACTCAGAGAACTGCCAGGAAGCTACAGAGAGGAAAAACTGGGCCTACAGAAAAATTATTGACATGCATAGGACTCGACAGGCTGTTTCTGATTACTGAATGTTAAGACTAGAAAAGAAACACCAGTGGACTAATCAAAGACTAAATATATGTCGGCTAACCCATCAAAGCAACCAGAACCCACCATCTAATATGGTGCCCACACATTTGAAAGTGTCAACAGTTTTATCTACTTTGGTTCTTGGTCAAGGCAGATAGCTGAACCGGGCAAAAAGTACAAAGAACAATAGTGGCCATTAATAAATGTTATTTTGGGATGGCAAAAACATTAACAAGGCCTCTGCTATCAAGAAAAACCAAGGTCATATATTACAAAACACTCGTCAGGCCTGTTTTAATGTATATATCAGAAACTTGACATCTGTCCAGAACAAATGCCAACAGTTTACTGCTCTTTGAAAGGAAAATATTAAAAAAGGATTTAAAAAAGATGGTCTGGACATGTGCCCAGAATGAAGGTCACCATTACTCAGATAAGACTTCCTTTTGGGTAGAAGGCTGGAAAGAGGTCATGGATCCAAAAAGTGGATCGACAGCCATGACTATGATAGGCAGACAAGGTCAAGAGGGATACAGGAACCATTGTTATACCCAAAGCTGGGCGGGCCTTGACATGAAATAAAGAAAAGTGGAGGCGGCCTTGATGAGGCCAAGACCCATAATGGGCAGTACTACTTCTGTTGAATGATTGAAATGGCAGACAAAAGTAATTACCGTAGCTGAGTTCATAAAATGTGGGAAGTTTCTTCAGAAATCTCTCTATACTCCATTGTTTTATTCATCATTGATAGGTAGTCATATTTTGGCATATAAACACAAATAAATAGGAGCATAAATAGCAGATCAATGATAGCTAAAATCATAGAATAATTCAATCATGTTAGGAGGTCTATAACATAATATATAGAACAGGGCTCTAGCAACTAACAAGCTGAGCAGGAAGCCATAATTGCGGCCTGCAGGATAATTTCCTCATCTTCCTATGATCTCCAAAAGGTGGTCATTTTCACTAATGCACGCTCTGTTCTCTAAGCAAGACAAAACAGAGACAGCCTAAAAAACCTTGTCTCCATGATGAATTCGATGACAAACCTTGCTAGAGCAACAGTCCTCCAGTGGATCCCGGGACACTATGGAATCGCCAGCAATGAAAGAGCGGACATGCTGGCGAAAGAAGGATCCCTGATGCCTCAGTTTGACCCAGTACTCCAATTTGACGAGGTCAAGGCACTTAATAAGGGCATCATTGTGGATCATTTAATAAGGGAAATTATCGTGGACGATGGTTAGAAACACATCCCACACAGGGCTCCCACGATGACTACTACAAATTAAGCAGAAGAGAACAAGTGCTGATAATTAGACTTAGGACTGGGCACAACCGGCTCAAATCGCATATGTTTAGAAAGTTCAAGATAGAAACAAGCCCCCTATGCGATTGCAGTGAAGAGGAGCAAACAGGTGTCCATATCCTCAAGTACTGCCGACTCCACGCAAACAAATTTGGCCAGAGCCAGTGTCATTGGAGAGGAAACTGTGCGGAAGCTTGGAGGATCTCAGAACAGCCGAATTTTTGTCTCTGTTGACTGACATAGTCATCTAAAGGAGGATCAAAGAAGAAGAAGAATTATTAATCTTAATAAAAAAAGAAAACCTGAATTTTAAGAACACAAGAAAGGTCTTGGTTTCATTGCAAGGTACAGATTAAATGTTTTCTAAGCCAACGGGTGTGCAGGGAGATGATTTAGAAGAGATCAAACCAACTGCCAGGTTTATACCTAGTTTAGTTAAGGATATCCACTTTAAAGAGGGTGATGGTGACAAGATTGCTCGATGGCTCATAGAAGAATAAATATTTATCTGGCCATAATCAATCTGGGTCCGACAGATCAATGCTCAGTGCTCTACACAGTGACTTTATCCTCTCCACAATTAAATCTTGCCTCCCTTTTTAATTTTTAAATCATTATTTTTTCAATGATTTCTAAAAGATTAGTAATGAAATTATGATGTTCTTATGAATGTTTTTTAAACATATTATATGCAATAATTACACTGCATTTGCTAACCAACAATTCATAATAATGATTGTTCAGTGCTCTATTTGATATGGAGTGGTTGGAGTAGTATAATATTCAGTGGACCCTCTTAATATGTTAATAATCAGGGTATCTGGAACAGAATGAAGGTTCTCGCTTCGAGGTGAGTTACAACATATTTATACTGTTTATTCATTTCATTTTTAAGCTTTTCCAAAAATATAAGTTATCATCAGCTATAGAATGGAATATAGAATGTATTTACGGGTAATGAGTAGATTTTGACAATAATTTTGTCAAGAAATGAACATTTCAACAGACATATCTATATTTCAGAATGTTAGTTGAAACTTTTATTTCTCTATGACATGATTACCGAAGTATATATATTTCCCATAATTACATTATCTTTTCTATATAAAAGCTCATGACAATATTTTTGGAAAATATTAAACAGGGAAATAAATGAAAAGTATAAACTCGTAATTCAACTTGAAGTGTCAACCTGCGGAATAATTGCCATTATCAGTTCCATTGCAAGTTCTGACAAAATTAATTTTTTAAGTATATAAGTTAATAATTGATGTTTAAACAATAACCAAATGAATCACCATCAATGAATAATACACCTTATTTATATTCTTGATAAGACCAAGTGAAGTTCAAGTTTTTAAAAATAATGCCTATCAGTTGTTTTTTTAAAAAAACTAATTCCTTATTATTTTGAACACTAAACATCAGTATGCTTTTTTCAAATTGAGAGTTACAGATTGAGATGGGTCCTAGATGCAATAACATAAATTGATGAAGTAAATATGATGAAAAGGATGGGAAACAAAGTGAACATAAAAAAAAATTGTATTTCGTGACTGTACTGTTCACAATATTGTATAGAATTAAAAAAATGATAATTTGTATTGAAAACAATACTAAATTAACAACTTATGGAAAAATGTATACATGGAAAAAATAGACCACTAATCAAAGGAGCAAGTTTGCATTACGATAAAAACATTAAAACAATATATTCTATATCTTATATATTCCAATACTAAAAATTACTTGTCACTTAAAAAAATAAACTTCAAATGTAACTCACAGGACACTTTCAATCAACTCCATGAACACAAAATTATTGCTGCTGAGCGGTAAACATTCGATTCAATGAGGTACTGGGATCTGAAGTAGTAAGTTCATTTCTCCAAGATTGAGATAACAAAATATCCATTTCCATTAAATTTATTGTATCTGTTCCACAGGTTATTTCGAGTTGAGTTACAAGTTTAAAATGTTTGTTGGTTTGATAACTTGTATTTTTGGAAAATATTAAAAGAGAAAATAATAAAAAGTTAAACCATTGTGACTCAACTCGAAACAACAACCTGCGGAATAATTACCTATTTAATAATTGAATTTCATTCCATAAAGGACTTTTTCTTGAATTTAGAACTGTCAAGAATCAAACTTTAACAGGTACAAAATTGCAGACATTCCATTATCAAAAACATTATATTTATATTTCTAGTTCAGGTAACAACGGTGTCTACAATTTATCAGTTTGAAGGAATTGGCTTAATATTAGAATTATAAATATATGATATATTCAAATGTAATCCTCTCGATGTGTTTAACGATTTTCAATTCTATTGAGCATTTGTATCCAATGACTACTTCTACCCACAAATTTCTAAAGTTTCAAACCAATCCATTTGGACAATTACTCCCTAAGCTTCAAATATAAACCTATCTCCCTCTTCTTCCTTTTGTAAATCTTTTGACTAATCTAATGCATTGCGGTACACACGGCAAAATTATTTCAAATATCATATTTTCTACAAGTTTGTCCAAACGCTGAACAGTCATGAGAAGCTTCCCAGTCTTCTCCTCATCTGAAAAATTTCTTATGTATAAGGATTTTTATGAGCAGAAGAAGGCGAGTCTTTGCGTTTCGTTAACAATTATTTATTATATAATTTTTATTTGTAAGTAAATCGCAGCTCAAAAACGCAAATCGTTTGGTGATATTTGACCTTGTTTAAAGAATTATACAGTTGGCCCAAAAAGTAATTGCACACTCAGCGATTAGAGGTTATATGCATAATAGAATTTTTTTTAGCCTGCTTGATATATCTTTAATTAGTCAAGAGCAGACAATTTAACATGATAAATGTAATATAGAAAAAAATAAACAAATATTGAATAAAACAACAAAATGTAGTTTTTCACCGCTTATAAAGTATTGGCACACTTGGAATTACTGAGAAGTTGACTTCTTATCTTATACCTGAGAAAAGAAATTAGTGGCCTATGACACTCACTAATGCTGTTAGAGCTTATTATCTCCAGTGATATAGTACTTCCACCATATTCAGTACCTAATGGTCCGCAAAATTAGGAAAATACCATTGTCTGTTAGGGAGATGATTATATCATTATTGTATTTAGGTAAAAGTTACGCTGAGATCGCTAAACAAGTGAAATTGTCATTCTCTATAGTGCGGTACATTATTAAAAAAAGTTAAGAACTGGATCGACTGAAAATCAGCCTCGGAGAGGTCGTCCAAGGGCCCTTACAGTGCGAGAAAGAAGACAGGTAGTTAAAGAAGCTTTAAGAAAACCCAGGAAAAGTGCTCAAAATCTTGCCGATGACCTAGCATCATCTAGTGGAAAGTAGTACACACAGCCAACTTAACCAAGGAGTGGCTTCTATATAATGCTCCCAGAAGATTGCCGACACCACCTCAGTCACCAGACCTCAATCCTATAGAGAACCTATGGCACATTTTGGACAGAAAGGTACGACAGATAAACCTTACTAGCAAGAAACACTTAAAACAAGTAATAAATGAATCGTGGAACTATTTATCAGTAGAAATATTAAATAATTTAGTAGAATCCATGCCAAGGCGTTTGCAGACAGTTAAATTTGTTTTCTATATTATATATGAGATATTAAATGTTTATTGTTTGCAAGTTTAATGTATAACTAAAAGACTAAAAAAAATTTTTTTACATGTATAAATCTTCAAATCACTGGCTGTGCAAATACTTTTTTACCAACTGTATAGGTGAAATGCATATATTATTGTTAAGGCTAGAAAAGGAAAATTAATAACAATAGTTAGTATTAAGGTAAACTGGGAATGAATTACCACGAAATAAATTATCTGAAATATATTTTCCGTTCTGTTCTCATTCAGTTGTGTATGAATTACTAATATTTAGGTTCATCTACGTAAGACTTCAAAAATATATGTAATATGTAATTAAATGGATCTCTTTTGTTCAAATAGGTATATGACCTCTTTGGTTTGTTTACTGCCTAATTTCAAACAGAAAGCCGGCAAATTCATAATTCAGTTTCATACTTAAGTTGTGTTAATTATATTGTATGATGAGTATTCCTGATTTAAGAAAGGTTGTTCTATTAGCACTGTTTTAAGAATTACTTAACTGTTTTTAGTGGATTAAGTGAATAACATTGTTATTATTTTGTCTTATATTTGGCTTTCTATATGGTTCTAATTTATATAACATTTTTTCAGATGAATTGTACTCTTGATTCTTCTTGTTAATTGTATGAGTTTAGAGTTATGAATCTTTGAATCCATTATTCATGAGCAGGAAAAGAGGAATGATTGTGAAGATGCAATAATTCCTTGTTAAATGTTAAAATATGCATATGTATATGTACATTATTAGCTATGGCCACAATATATTCCATCTTATTTCAACTAACTAAGTAGTTGAACTAATGTACCTTGTTTATTGTAGAGATAACTTTTGCATTCGACCCTAGAATTAGCAACTATGTAATATTACTTCCCGTATATCTTCTCATATAATCTTTACTTGATATATATATATATATATATATATATATATATATATATATATATATGAATGCTTACCTTTTATAAATCAATGAGCTCTCTCCATCCCACTTCAGATGCAGCTTATAATAAACAGCAAACAAACTGAATCTTGGTTTATTTTACGACTCTTAGTTATGAGAAACAATGATTTGTTTCTTGAACTACTTTGTAAATTAATTTTAGTTTAATTATGTCCCTGTGTTCATTTTAACTGCTGTGAGTGCATTATGACACAGTTTATTAAACAACCTGTTTCTGTTATATTCTTTCGGTTTTGTAAATTTTCTTAAATTTAATATGTTATTTAACTTGAACATTTTCACTCACTTTTGGACGCTTCAGTCCTCGGAGAACCTGGACCTTTGCCACCATTCCTCGTGTTCTCCAATAAAGCTCCGCCAATTTCCTATCCCCTTCGTTTTAATCATCATCAATCCACCAACGCCTGGGTCTGCCCATTTCCTTTTTTCCTCCTGGTGCACAATTTAACATCATTTCATACAGCCAATAAGGCTCCATTCTTTATACTGCCTGACCATCAGAGTATGCTCTTCTTAATAGCACATAAGATATTAGGCTCCCAATACAATTTCATTAGTTCGGTATTGCTTCTGATTCTCCACCTGTGCTCTTCTTTGATAGGTCTAAAGATTTTTCTCAGGTCTTTTCTTCTCTCCCATAGTGCTCCCATAGGGAGCTCTTATGTCCCCTTGGTCAGAGTCCACTTTTCACGGTCATATATCACTACCAGCCTAATTATTGTTTTATACAACAAAAGCTTTTCTTTTCAGTATAGACTTTTGTATCAGAAAGAATTTTCAGGGAATAGAAACATCTACGTCCTGCTACGATTCTGCCCTAAACTTAAACATTAAACATTAAATTTGCAGATACACTAACCTTTTATTAAAATAAAATACTTAAAATATTTTTAAATTATGTATTTTAATGTTTGCTTTTTTAAGTTGAAAATATGTTTTTAGTATACTTAGATTAGGGATTATTTCTTAATGTTAGACATATTTCATTTTATTTAAATTTTTTTTATTCAATCTGTGCTCTGTATTTTTATTTTTTTATAGTAATATACTTCTATACTTTTTTACACATTGATACAAAAATAGTATTTCAATAATTTTCTGTTTTATGTTTACAAATTTACCCTAATAACATTAATAAGTCTATTGATCTAATAATAATTTTGTCCTTCAGTGAAAAATGGAAGAAATTTATTCCAACCTCATATATATCTCCTAACATAAATTTTCCATAAGTAAAATATCGTCTTTTCCTTAATGTTATAATTTTGGTCTGTAAATAAATTGCCGTACTATAAAGCAAATTGTAATGTTATTTTTCCTTACTGTTATATATTTGTGAAGTATATATATTATTGTTAAGGCTTGGAAAGGAAAGCTGTCAAACCCTTAAACTGTTTCACTGATTTTGTCAATAATTTAATAACGGGTCTGGATTTACAGTTAAATTTTCCCCTATTGATTGCATGGACTTAACTAAGATACTGTTATACTACTAATTGTTTCAGATTAATTCAAAAGCAATCCAAATTGTGATTGAAATATTGTTTTGCCCTGAAACTATATCCTGGAAAGAGTTATGATCCATTAGCACCCTCCTCATTATAATTAGGCTTATTTTTTTATGTTATGATCTGTTTACTATAAGTAAATTATTATTCATGATTAGAAATCATCTATGAGAGTATTATGAAAGAATGAATCATTAAAATAAGTAAAAACATAACCTTAAAATAATGAAATAAGTGATTAAAAATTGTCTACAATAAATTTGATTGTAATGTACCATTTTTAAGATCGTGAAAAGAACATTGTAATGTACAAAAACTATGCACTATGTGTTTATTTTATATATGCTTAAGCAGATTAGATTGTGTGTGACCTGTGGTCTAGTGGTTAGCGTAACAAACTACTAAGCCCAAGGTCGCGGGTTCACAGCCCGGCAGGTGGCCCTAGGATTTTTTAAAGGGAGTAAAAAATCCGTAGTTACGCCGTCCTTCAGAAGGGGCGTTAAACGGGGGTTCCAAGCCTGTACGATGTCAGGTACTCGTTAAAAATCCCTATCCTAATTAAACCTTCTTCTTCTTCCATGGCTCTACAGCCCTTGTAGGGCCCTGGCCTCCACAACAACGCCTCTCCAGTCTTCCCTGTCAGCAGCTCGACCTCTCCATTGTCCGATTCCCATCCTCCGCAGTTCGTCTTCCACATCACCCAGCCATCGCAACCTGGGCCTTCCCTTTCCTCTTCTGCCTCCTGGTTTGCCATATAATAGTTTCTTCGGGTACCTATCTTCTCCCATTCTCTCCACGTGTCCAAGCCATCTTATACGGGTTGACTTGACATAGGTGACTAGGTCTGGTTCGTTGTACAGTTCCCGAAGCTCTCTATTATTTCTTGACCTCCATTGGCCTTCGTTACATACTGGCCCAAATATCTGCCGAAGTACTTTCCTCTCCCATATCTGCAGCATCTTCTCGCATTCCTGGGTCAGGACCCACGTTTCACCAGCGTACGTGACAATTGGTCTTAAGATTGTTTTATAGATCAACAATTTTGCTCTCCGTGACATGTTCCGAAATCTTAATACTTTTCGCAATGCAAAGAGACATCTGTTGCCTGCTGATATTCTTGCTTTAATTTCTGCAGTGATGTCATTCCTTCGTGTCACTAAAGCCCCCAGGTACTTGAAGCTGTCCACTTTCTTAAATGTGTGGTGGAGCAGTTGCACATGACTCTGCTCTTCCTGCCCATCATTTTTTGTGGAAATCATGTATTGGGTTTTTTCCTTATTTATTACAAGACCCAATGTTTTCCCCGCTTCTTCAAATTCCTGTAGAGCTCCCGAGAGCGCCGCTTTTGACCTTGCTGATATCACTACGTCATCAGCATACGCCAGGTGTTGGGTTATCCTGTTGCATATCGTTCCTCCTGGGTTGGTTCTGATTGATCTCGCAGCTTGTTCTAGTGCTATGTTAAACAATACAGGTGAGAGGGGATCTCCTTGGCGCAGACCATTCTCCACCTCAAACTCTCCTGATAGCATATTTTGGATTTTTACCCTACATCTGGTGTTTTCCAAGGTCATCGCACTTAATCCGACTAGCTTTTCTGGGACCCCTTGAGTTTTCATTACTTTGAGCAGTTCATTTCTATCAAGACTATCGTAGGCCTGGCAGAAATCTATGAAGAGGTGATGGAGGTCAATATTGTACTCATATGCTTTCTCTAGCATCTGCCGTATGGAGAAGATATGATCAGTTGTGCTTCTAGTTGGCCGGAAGCCACTTTGGTATTCGCCAATATTTCTTTCAGCCCATGCCATAATTCTCCTATTTATTGCGACTAAAAGTACCTTGTAGACAGTGGGCAATAGAGCGATACCTCTATAGTTTTGGCAGTTTAATCTGTCTCCCTTCTTATGTATTGGGCACAGCACTGCCATATTCCAGTCCTGTGGCATCCTCATCTCCATCCATACATCAAATACGAGGCCATATATCTCCTCCACCACCACCCCATCCCCACATTTCAGGACCTCATTCGGGATACCGTCTATTCCAGGTGCTCTGTTGTTATGGAGTGCTCCAATTATTTCCGCTATTTCCTCTCTATCTGGTGGTATTTCCTCTTCATCCACATTTGACGAGTCTTTTCCGTTTTCCAATACTGCTTTTTTATTGTAAGTTGGTCCTTCTTTATTCGGATTTAATAATTCTATGAAGAACTGCTTCCATCTTTCCAGGACAGATCCTCTATCTCCAATCAGGTTCCCTTCTCTATCTTTAATGAATTCCAGCCTTGGTATAAACCCATTTCGGAATTCTCTGGTGCTTTTATAGAACTTTCTCGTCTGTTTGGCTGAAAAGTCTTCTTGAAGCTTATCTAGCTTCTTTGTTTCCTGCAGCCTTTTCTTTTGCTTGCATATTCCTTTCGCTTCCCTTCTTTTGGTTCTATAGTGTTCCGCCGTAGTTCGGGTCCTTCGTTGGATCATTTTCTGCCTGGCACTGTTTCTTTCCTCTATGGCTTTTATGCAGTCCTCATCAAACCAATCATTTCTTTGTCTTTTTTGTGCTGCGCCAAGAATGTCCTCAGATGCACCTTTGAGATCATCTTTAAAGCGTGCCCATCTTTCATCTATATTCCTGCCAATAGATGAGTTGTTATTCAATCTATCTGCGATCCTATCCCTGAATTGCCGGGCTGCATCATCCTCCTTTAGCTTTTCCACATTATAGATGGTGGCATTTCTTGTGTTTCCTTTTCCTTGTACAGTCATCTTCTGTTTATATAAAATCTTGACCAGATAATGGTCTGAGTCACAGTTAGCTCCTCTGCAACTGCGAACATCAAATATATCACTGGCATGTCTGACAGCAATGAGTACATGTTCAATTTGATTTTTGGTGATGCCATCCGGGGAGGTCCATGTTTCCTTATGTATTTCCTTATGCGGGAAAAAGGTGCTTCTTATTCTAAGGTTCCTTGTCATCGCAAAATCGACCATTCTGAGTCCATTCTCGCTCGTTTCCTCATGCTTGCTGTGCTTGCCTATTATGGGGAAGAACATAGTTTCTTTTCCTATCCTACCATTGAAATCTCCCAAAATTATTTTCACATCATGCTTGGGTAGGGAGTCGTATAGATTTTCTAGCCTTCCATAAAAGATTTCCTTTTCCTCTTCATTGTCCTTGCCTTCTATAGGTGCATGTATGCTGATAAGAGAGATATTGAAAAACCTTCCTCGCATCCTTAATAAGCACAATCTCTCATTTACTGCCACGTATTTAATGATAGAGTGCAAGAGGGAATTCCTTATCGCAAAACCTGTCCCTAGTATGTTCCGTCTATTGCCACTGTTAATGACTGTGTAGTGCTTCATCTTCGTTAATACTGTGTCTCTCCAGCGGATTTCTTGTAGGGCTAACATATCTATTTTGTATTTTTCCAGTTCCCTTTCAAGATCTCTCCCAGCTCCAGGTTGGAACAAACTCCTCACGTTCCAGGTTGCCATATTTATTAATCCATGTCCATGCCTAAGTCGTTTCCCATTTGATTATTAATTATCCTAATTAAACCTGGATAGGCAAAATTTAGAGCTCCCAATGTAGCATTGTCCGATTAGCCATAGCAGCAAAAAGTGACGTTAAATGAACAAACAGATTAGATTGTGTCGGTCCAAACCCAGTCACGGGACTATATAGTTAGATATTTTTTTACTAACAGATATAATTTTTAGAGGTTTTAAAAAATAAATACTTTACTTTTGCTGTTATATTCAACCTGTTACTCTAATGTTACAAAATGTCCTTAAAAATAGCATTTTAAATATGTATCTTCATTTTATGTTAATTGATATTTCATTATTATATTAATAAATATCTAATATCAATAGGGGTTCGGCTCTTGGAACCTCTCTGAAGAGACACTAGATATTCTAGAAAATGAAAGTGTGGATTGTCCTGAAGAAGAATGTAATAAAAACTATTCATTACTGATTGAAGAAATTAAATCAAAAGTAAGTCAATTAGCCAAGTGTATTTTTAACATTCAACAATATATTTTTATCATACAATTTGATATATATTAACACTGTCCTTTTATGAGTATTATTATTTTAGGAAAATTCTCAAGTACATAATAAAGACATTTTTAAAGGTATCAACCATTTATTAGGAGATTACCTACCTTTTGAATCCTCTATTCAAAGAAAGAGGGACACTAGTCCTATCAATACAGAAGGTATGTTACTAATTGATAACTAATATATAATACCACAGAACTAAAGACTGATAATGCGGCAGCATTTTAAAGTTGCTTAATTTAATTTACAATTTTGAAACATCTTTGTCTTGTAATCTGTTTATTTCCTGCCTGTCTGGATTTTCTCTGTCTCCCCATTTTTTAAGTCTTTCTTTATTGAAGTGTGGGAATTTAGAAGGGTCTAACTCCCTTCAATAGTTTTTTTCCCAAATTCAAATTTCAACTTGAATAAAATCAAAGAAAAGTTACAATTAAAAAATCCTTCTGATCACTTTTAAAAGAATATGTTATTTCATTAGTGGCGTAACATAATCCAAAATAAATAAATGATTGCCCTTTAAAATGTTTTCATGCATAATTATTCATTTTTATTTTATGATGTTAGGTCCACTACCATTATGAAATGGTTTATTTTATGTAAAATGTAGCTTGGAATCTACAACCTATTTAAATCATGGAATTACTTCCCTCCAAATTCGGATCATTTATTAAAAGTCACTATCTGATTGGTTCATTTTATCATTTTATATTGCTGATTATACTGTTTTGGTTCATTGTTGATTTTTATTCATAACATATATTTTCTTCTTTTGTTAAGACATGTATTAATTATTTTGTTAATCTTTGTATTTTAAGTTTCCAGCTTCCATTATTTTTATTTTAGTCATTTATTTCATAATATTTGAATGGAAAATAGTTGACTGGATAATTGAAATGATGGATTGAATTGGTCAGAGGGTACAGTAGGCCGAAATGTTAGCTCGATTAATGAAAAATAAGTTTTGCTAATTATTTGTGTTAACATTGACTGCACCCCCTGACCAATTCAGTCCATGATTTCATAATAAAATTACAATTGGATAAAAAATTATTCTTATGAAAATGTATTTGAATAAATATTTAACTTGAGTTAAAAATCAAATTCTACTTCTTCATGAAGCAAAAAAAAAAAAAATGCAATATTTTTCTCAGTTGTTATGCAGCATCGAGGTATTAAAGTTGCGACATAACTATTATTTGTTATTTTTAAAAATAAGTCGTTTTAAAAAAAAAATTATAAATTTAAAAAATTTTTAATTTTAAGATCACAATCTCATATAGGTATTTCTTATTTTTAAATTTTTTTGTTGACTTCTTTCCCTTAAAAATAGCAGCCAAAAAACTCCGAATTCCAGGATCATTTTTGGTTTTTCTGCATCTCAAAATAATAATTTGATAAAGAGGTGTGGTTGAAAGCCTCTGAAAGGTACTATAGTCTTGTTAACCCCTTAGTGCACGTTTAAAAAAAAAAAAAACGACAACAAATAAACAATTTTTAAAATTTAATTTAAATTTTAATTTCATTTAAATTCTCGAATATTCGAGTGCGAAAATTACAGCAGCATAAAATACGGCACAGCTCAAATTATCTCGAGTTTGCACAGTTTGGACCGTTTCACGGGCTCGAATTAACTCAAGCCTGTACCTTAAGGGGTTAAAAAATACCACTGTATGTGAGTCTGCAAGTGAGAAGTATATGAGAAAATAATTATAAAATAAAAGTTTTGAAGCACCATAATTTGTGTCTATTAAGTACAAAAATGTTTAAATTCGATCAAGTACATCTGATGAAATGTATGAAATCAATTTTAGTACATAATAGTTTTAGCAATGACAAAAATTAAATGGTTGAATGTGTCAGGTTTTCACATTAGCTATTATTTATATATATGTAGAAATAGGGATGATATGTTTTAAGCTCACAAAAACCACAGATACCTCTCCACTGATCAATGTTCGGACTTTAAAAAGTCTGGAAAAACTCAATTCACCCGCTTGCATTAATATGTATGGTGTGTTTGTCTATTTATTCTTACATTTTATAAATGATTATTTTTATATTTATGTATTATTAATTTTATTGTTTTATTACTTTCTTTTTTTTTTTAGAAAGCTCTGTCAATGATTTAGTCAATCAGTTAATGCATAGTATTCGAGGCAATGGGGAAAATGTTCAAGAAGTTATTGAATTAGTATCAAATACTAAAAATGATGTCTTAGTGAATGTATTATCAAATGTTTGGCTTCAAATGACTACAGAAGATGAAAAGAAAATGTTTATAAAACTGATTTCTGCCTGTGCATTATCATCACATTTGTTCTGTAAAGAAATTTTACTTACTAAGGTAACTGCTGTGATTGCAAAAAAAAAAATAGCATTTGAACTATTTATTTAAATATACCTTGCCAGTCTCTAAAAAATTATTGTATATTCTTGCAATAACTCATAATTTAGAATGTTTGGGTATACCTACAAATATGAAATGAATAAGAATTGAAATCTTAGAAAAATTTATTGGGTCATCATGGAAGAGAGGATGCCTGAAGGAAAAGAGCTTTTTTTTTGTTCATCATGGATGTTTTTATGTAGTAAGAATCCCTGTACCTATGGGTGGAGTTCATGTGAAAAAAAAGAATATTTTTATTTTTAAAGAGAAAAGATAGACCCTCGGCCGGGATTTGAACCCGGAACCTTTGTCTCACCATGACATCGCTCTACCAGTTGAGGTAGCCAAGGCCGCCTGCCGGCATAGGACAAATCTTTTCTCTTATACGATCCCATGTCCTCCTGCTCTCGCAATTTCTGCGATGAATACACTAGAACGAAGTTCTTTGAACATTAATTTAATTTTAGGATCTTATTGACTTACGTCATATTACTATTTATAATTTTTTATAATTATTGGTAATTTTTTTTAGTTTTAGGTGCTTGTCCTCTGCCGGCAGGCGGCCTTGGGTAGCTCAACTGGTAGAGCGATGTCATGGTGAGACAAAGGTTCCGGGTTCAAATCCCGGCCAAGGGCCTATCTTTTCTCTTTAAAAATAAAAATATTTAAAACTCAAAAAAATGACCAATAATTATAAAAAAATATTTTGAATACTTTCTTCAGTAGTGTACATAACTGAGTTATCTATTATCACTCAATAGATTCTTAGAGAAATTGTAGATAACTTGGAAAAATAAATTTTTTTATCCAAATGAAATTTTACTATAAATTGAATGATTGAAAATGTGTTTTGTTTCTTGTTTGCCATATTTTTTTCTGCTATCTAAGATCAATTTTTTTATTGAAATCTTATAAAACTTAATTTCAGATCCATCCTTAAAAAGTCCGTGTTATTTACAAATGCCAATCCAATGGGATAAGTAATATTTAGATGTATTATAATTCATATTATTAACTATAACCCTGATTTTATGTTATAGAAGTTACTGTAGATTTTAATTATTTAAATTTATTAGTAATCTTTTGTAATTTTATAATTCAACAGTTATCACTATGTGTGGGGGTGTGTATTTATATACATATGTGTGTATTTTGAATTTTGTATTTCTAAATAATTCTTAGTAATGATAAATTGTATTTTATCATTACTAAACATATTGTAAACTAATAGAAATGGGCTGTGACTGCATCATTAAACTATAATATATGAAAAATATGCTTTACTTTTTTTCAGTTAAAAGATGAAAAAACATTTCATAGTACAATGGAATTGGTACACTCTGTAGCTCAGTGGCTAGAAACACCATTAATTGTTTATACTCTGCTACCATTATTGAGAGATTCTTCATCAACTCTTGCTACTGAAGAAACCCATCTAAAAAGATGTGTTGAATCGTTATCTAATGTACAAAAATCTGAGTTATTGAGGTATCAGTCTTTCTTTATTATCTCTTTTAATCACTATTACCATTTATTAAATCATCATTTATATTTTACTATTTGATATTTATATGCATTTTTAGTGGTTATATTGCCATGATTGAAGACAAGCTGCAGAAACATCATTTGCATGTTCTTGGAACACTGCTTGAAAACATCTCCTTAACTAATAGTAGTTTAATTAAACTAGTAGATTTATTTTCCCATTGTTTTATGGATTATAATGAAGACAGATCGTTTGGTAAAATACTAATATTAATTATAGATAATATCACTCCCGAGACTCCTGAAAATGTTTTAAATGATTTTAGTAGTGTTTGTAATAATTTTAAAGGAGCAACACGCTTTAGGATAAAAGCTGCTTTGAAAAAGAAAACGATTAAACAATAAATAATAATAGACTTGAACAAGTTTAAACAATGCATAACATATGCATTTATTATGTGTGTGTGCACGTGCGTGTGTTTGTTGTTGACATAATGCAACAAGAACTTATCAAAAAACAACTTGCATTGGGTAATTGGAAAGACCTGTATTCTTACACAATGCCAGACCTCTTGTTTCATGACAGATTGTGATGAAACTAAACAAGCTGGGTTACAAAGTCCTCTCACACCCACCATATTCGCCAGACTTATCTCCAACAATTTTCCATCTATTCAGAAATTTGTTGGAGTTACTTAAGAGTAAAATTTTTAAAAACAATTCTCAAGTCAAAAATCACATTTTTAGACTTTATTTCATAAAAAAAGCTTAAAATTTTCAATTCTGGGATTGAAAATTTGATAATGTGTTAGGAAAAAGGGGTAGAAAATGAGGGTAAATATTTTGAATAACAATGTTTTGAATTCATAAAGTTATTTTACTGAATACCTTTCCTTTGAAAATGGACATTATATACGAAACAACACAAAAGGTTTAGAAGAAAAGCGTTGAAATAAAAAATGGGTTTCAGTTATCATTAAAGGGTTATGGAACTAATTAAAAGTACTGATTTTGATCAGGAATATCTGATAATTTATTGAATTAAGTATTGCACTCTATCTTATTGGGAAGCTGATTGGCTCAGAGGTAGAGCGCCAAGTTGCTGTGTTGGAGATCCTGGGTTAAAATCCGGATGCTTGCAGATTTTATTTAATCTGTTAGCAGCCGGAGGCGGACCCTTTGGGACCTGGGACCTGGGACCCTCCTGGGTCTCACCCAGCCTCTATAAAACGGATACCCAAAATAGGGGGGAAACCTGGCAGTTAAGCATGGCCTAAGACAAATCAGCTCCCTACAAAACCGGTGTCCAAGAAACTGTAGTCTCTACCATGTACTGAAACCAAGAACCATCATGGGTTGTAGTGGTTCAGGTTTTTATTTCTCTGTCTTAATGTTTAAAATTGTTTTTATGGTTGTGATACATGAGTAAATTTCAATAATTATTTAAAAATTATGCAGGAAAAAGTTTTATGTATTTTTCATAGGATTTTTATATTTTTGTTATATTTTATTCTTGTCCATATACCCTATGCAATTAAAAATAAAATATTTTTCTCTTCTTTTTTTTATGAACTGAGAATTTTCCATTTTGTTCCTTTCATATTTTGAATAATTAATCTAAAATATCTTAAAAGAATGGGTATTGGATTAAGTTAAAAAAAACTTTTAGGTGACAAGAGATTTGCATATAAAGTTGATGTGATAAACTCCATCCATTTATTGTGATTTTCATTATTACATGCTATAAACATTATTATAACATTTACTTTGTTTGTTTTCATATAATTCTTCCTTAATAACTACATATTTTAGAAGAGCCAGCATCTTACTTTATTGTAATTTATCTGTATTTAAAGTTACATTTAATTATATTTTAAGAAACAAATAATTCAAATTTCTTAGTAATTTTTAAGATCTTTACATTTTCCTCTAATGAGTCCATTGTGAACATGATATAAGGGATGTATTAAAATGTAAAATTTATAAGACTGAGAATTTTGTTCACTCTTTAGTCCTGATGGATAGCTTCTTTTTACAAGGTGATAAAAAAATAAATACTCCTAAGAGAATAACTATAATAATAAATTAATTATGTAGGTATAAAATGCCTTTTTTTTCTCAAAATTTTTTAATAGCTGTTTCTGATGCCGAACAAGATGGTTTGATTAAAACAGTAAAAAAACCTATTCAAACAGCTCAAAAGGGCTAAATAAAAATGTCTGTAAATGGGAAAAACTTGTTTATTCGAACGGTGTCATGGGAAGTTCTAGATAAGTTGGCTTCCCTAAGTTAAGTTTCGAACCCTTCAAGCATCTTCATTCTCATATTGATAGGACCAGTAATCTGAAGAAATTTATTAAAAGTAATGATATTGATCACGGATGAATTTTGTTGTCCTGAACATCTATGAAAAATTGAGGTACCCCATTTCCCCCCTGTAGTTTTCATACATATACATATATATATATATATATATATATATATATATATATATATATATATATATGTATATGTATATATATATATATATATATATATATTTTTAAATTTATTTATGGTTCTTTTTAATTATTTATTTAATTATTATATATGCTTGACTGTAATAAATCTTTATTTTTTACTTATGGTTCTCGAGATTCAAAAAACCATATATATATTATGTACTATCTTTATATAATATTAAAATATTTTAAATAATACATATTCTATATAATTGAGTATCATTCATAATAAATATTGATATTTATGATTTAAGTAATGTCATGTTAATACTTTTTTACTCTTTTCTTATGTACATATTTTATAATAAACTTATTATAAATATATAAATGTAAACAAAAGCTCATTGTATTAGCTCCCTCTTAACATTAATTGGGTATTATTCTAGCCTAGCATTTCTTTATTTAACAGACTAAGAAAATAAATTAAGAAAGGTGTTGACTAGATTCCATGAACCTTATTATTTTCAAATATAAATTATATTTTGATATTAACAATTCTTTAAAGACGTATAAATAAGTACTGAGTAATTTTAATTATTAATAAGATGACAAATTATCACCTGTGATTACTAGTGTTTATAATTTTTAAATATGTGTTAATGTCTTGTAATTTTTTTTCAATTTATTTTTGCTGTTTGTTATTTCATTGCTATAGTTTTACTTAAAATGCCAACCTTTTGGTCCATGTGAATATCATATATTTTTCCATAAATTTAGGTATCTCTGCCCCCCTCTGCACATGGTACTGGGATATATCCATCTATGTGCGAATAATCTTATCAAGTCAAAATATTAATCAAGAATATATTATATCCAAGATATATAAACTCTTGGCTCAGCGACTGTCTCAGTTTTTTCATTGGTCATATTAAAACTACTTGCTACTGCTACCATTTGACTCTTGAATTATGTGGTATGCTTCTGTGAAGAATGTCTATGAACTGATTATTTTTTCCATTTTTTCATTATTATTTTAGATTTTTTTAAATTTAAATTTAGGCATTAACAAAATGCGAGCCTAAAATAAAGGTATAAAGTATAATTATATAAATTCTAAATATAATTTTAGCATAATATATTTAAATACAATCAATTTTTAAGTATTATGCTAATGTATGGTAATTTAGTAGTGTCAGGGACTATGTGTTTCTTTTCTTTATTCTGTCAGGCACAGTAATCACAAACAACAAGTAGTAATTGTAATAAGGATAGTGTGATAAAAATGAGTTACTGTAGTTTCATTGTCTTAGGTATTGATACAACTTAAAATTCTTCATTTGATTACTTTTAACCTATCAGATCACAACAATTTGTTGTTTTAATTCTTATTCTCTTCTTTTTATTTTTTTATAAGACAGACTTCATATACTCCTAGCAGTAATGATATCCTGTTTTAAATGACGTTGAGATAGAAAAGAAACTGTTTTTCTTAGACTAGCTTCCTTAAAAATAACTATTTCGAATTTAAAAAAGTCAAATCTTGCAAAATTGTAATGTTATTTTTCCTTACTGTTATATATTTGTGAAGTATATATATTATTGTTAAGGCTTGGAAAGGAAAGCTGTCAAACCCTTAAACTGTTTCACTGATTGTGTCATTAATTTAATAACTGGGGTCTGGATTTACATTTAAATTTTCCCCTATTGATTGCATGGACTTAACTAAAATACTGCTATACTACTAATTGTTTCAGATTCATTCAAAAGCAATCCAAATTGTGATTGTAATATTGTTTTGCCCTGAAACTAAATCCTGGAAAGGGTTATGATCCATTAGCACCCTCCTCATTATAATTATTTCCTTTTTTCCTCCTGGTGCACAATTTAACATCATTTCATACAGCCAATAAGGCTCCATTCTTTATTCTGCCTGACCATCAGAGTATGCTCTTCTTAATAGCACATAAGATATTAGGCTCCCAATACAATTTCATTAGTTCGGTATTGCTTCTGATTCTACACCTGTGCTCTTCTTTGACAGGTCTAAAGATTTTTCTCAGGTCTTTTCTTCTCTCCCATAGGGAGCTCTTATGTCCCCTTGGTCAGAGTCCACTTTTCACGGTCATACATTACTACCAGCCTAATTATTGTTTCATAGACAAAAGCTTTTCTTTTCAGTATAGACTTTTGTATCAGAAAGAATTTTCAGGGAATAGAAACATCTACGTCCTGCTACGATTCTGCCCTAAACTTAAACATTAAATTTGCAGATACACTAACTAATAAACTAATAAAATACTTAAAATATTTTTAAATTATGTATTTTAATGTTTGCTTTTTTAAGTTGAAAATATGTTTTTAGTATACTTAGATTAGGGATTACTTCTTAATGTTAGACATATTTCATTTTATTTAAATTTTTTTTATTCAATCTGTGGTCTGTATTTTTATTTTTTTATAGTAATATACTTCTATACTTTTTTACACATTAATACAAAAATAGTATTTCAATAATTTTCTGTTTTATGTTTACAAATTTACCCTAATAACATTAATAAGTCTATTGATCTAATAATAATTTTGTCCTTCAGTGAAAAATGGAAGAAATTTATTCCAACCTCATATATATCTCTTAACATAAATTTTCCATAAGTAAAATATCGTATTTTTCTTAATGTTATAATTTTGGTCTGTAAATAAATTGCCGTACTATAAAGCAAATTGTAATGTTATTTTTCCTTACTGTTATATATTTGTGAAGTATATATATTATTGTTAAGGCTTGGAAAGGAAAGCTGTCAAACCCTTAAACTGTTTCACTGATTTTGTCAATAATTTAATAACTGGGGTCTGGATTTACAGTTAAATTTTCCCCTATTGATTGCATGGACTTAACTAAGATACTGTTATACTACTAATTGTTTCAGATTAATTCAAAAGCAATCCAAATTGTGATTGAAATATTGTTTTGACCTGAAACTAAATCCTGGAAAGGGTTATGATCCATTAGCACCCTCCTCATTATAATTAGGCTTATTTTTTTATGTTATGATCTGTTTACTATAAGTAAATTATTATTCATGATTAGAAATCATCTATGAGAGTATTATGAAAGAATAAATCATTAAAATAAGTAAAAACATAACCATAAAATAATGAAATAAGTGATTAAAAATTGTCTACAATAAATTAGATTGTAATGTACCATTTTTAAGATCGTGAAAAGAACATTGTAATGTACAAAAACTATGCATTATGTGTTTATTTTATATATGCTTAAGCAGATTAGATTGTGTGTGACCTGTGGTCTAGTGGTTAGCGTAACAAACTGCTTAGCCCGAGGTCGCTGGTTCACAGCCCAGCAGGTGGCCATAGGATTTTTTAAAGGGAGTAAAAAATCCTTAGTTACGCCGTCCTTCAGAAGGGGCGTTAAACGGGGGTTCCGAGCCTGTACGATGTCAGGTACTCGTTAAAAATCCCTATCCTAATTAAACCTGGATAGGCAAAATTTAGAGCTCCCAATGTAGTATTGTCCGATTAGCCATAGCAGCAAAAAGTGACGTTAAATGAACAAACAGACAGATTAGATTGTGTCGGTCCAAACCCAGTCACGGGACTATATAGTTAGATATTTTTTTACTAACAGATATAATTTTTAGAGGTTTTAAAAAATAAATACTTTACTTTTGCTGTTATATTCAACCTGTTAATCTAATGTTACAACATGTCCTTAAAAATAGCATTTTAAATATGTATCTTCATTTTATGTTAATTGATATTTCATTATTATATTAATAAATATCTAATATCAATAGGGGTTCGGCTCTTGGAACCTCTCTGAAGAGACACTAGATATTCTAGAAAATGAAAGTGTGGATTGTCCTGAAGAAGAATGTAATAAAAACTATACATTACTGATTGAAGAAATCAAATCAAAAGTAAGTCAATTAACCAAGTGTATTTTTAAGATTCAACAATATATTTTTATCATACAATTTGATATATATTAACACTGTCCTTTTATGAGTATTATTATTTTAGGAAAATTCTCAAGTACATAATAAAGACATTTTTAAAGGTATCAACCATTTATTAGGAGATTACCTACCTTTTAAATCCTCTATTCAAAGAAAGAGAGACACTAGTCCTATCAATACAGATAAAGGTATGTTACTAATTGATAACTAATATATAATACCACAGAACTAAAGACTGATAACGCGACAGCATTTTAAAGTTGCTTAATTTAATTTACAATTTTGAAACATCTTTGTCTTGTACTCTGTTTATTTCCTGCCTGTCTGGATTTTCTCTGTCTCCCCATTTTTTAAGTCTTTCTTTATTGAAGTGTGGGAATTTAGAAGGGTCTAACTCCCTTCAATAGTTTTTTTCCCAAATTCAAATTTCAACTTGTATAAAATCAAAGAAAAGTTACAATTAAAAAATCCTTCTGATCACTTTTAAAAGAATATGTTATTTCATTAGTGGCGTAACATAAGCCAAAATAAATAAATGATTGCCCTTTAAAATGTTTTCATGCATAATTATTCATTTTTATTTTATGATGTTAGGTCCACTACCACTATGAAATGGTTTATTTTATGTAAAATGTAGCTTGGAATCTACAACCTATTTAAATCATGGAATTACTTCCCTCCAAATTTTGATCATTTATGTCTATGGTAACTATCTGATTGGTTCATTTTATCATTTTATATTGCTGATTATACTGTTTTGGTTGTACAGTTCATTGTTGATTTGTATTCATAACATATATTTTCTTCTTTTGTTAAGACATGTATTTATTATTTTGTTAATCTTTGTATTTTATGTTTCCAGCTTCCATTATTTTTATTTTAGTCATTTATTTCATAATATTTGAGTGGAACATAGTTGACTGGATAATTCGAATGATGGATTGAATTGGTCAGAGGGTGCAGTAGCCACGCTGTAGGCCGAAACGTTGGCACGATTAATAAAAAATAAGTTTTGCTTATTATTTGTGTTGTCATTGACTGCACCCCCTGACCAATTCAGTCCATGATTTCATAGTAAAATTGCAATTGGATAAAAAATTATTCTGATGAAAATGTATTTGATTAAATATTTAACTTGAGTTAAAAATCAAATTCTACTTCTTCATGAAGCAAAAAAAAATGCAATATTATTCTCAGTTGTTATTATGCAGCATCGAGGTATTAAAGTTGCGGCATAACTATTATTTGTTATTTTTAAAAATAAGTCGTTTTAATAAAAAAATTATAAATTTAAAACATTTTTGATTTTAAGATCACAATCTCATATAGGTATTTCTTATTTTTAAATTTTTTTGTTGACTTTTTTCCCTGAAAAATAGCAGCCAAAAAACTCCGAATTTCAGGATCATTTTTGGTTTTTCTGCATCTCAAAATAGTAATTTGATAAAGAGGTGTGGTCGAAAGCCTCTGAAAGGTACTATAGTCTTGTTAACCCCTTAGTGCATGTTTTTAAAAAAAAAAAAAAACGACAAAAAATAAACAATTTTTAAAATTTAATTTAAATTTTAATTTCATTTAAATTCTCGAGTATATTCGAGTGCGAAAATTACAGCAGCATAAAATACGGCACAGCTCAAATTATCTCGAGTGTGCACATTTTGGACCGTTTCGCGGGCTCGAATTAACTCAAGCCTGTACCTTAAGGGGTTAAAAAAAACCACTGTATGTGAGTCTGCAAGTGAGAAGTCTATGAGAAAATAATCATAAAATAAAAGTTTTGAAGCACCATAATTTGTGTCTATTAAGTACAAAATTGTTTAAATTCGAACAAGTACATCTGATGAAATGTATGAAATCAATTTTAGTACATAATATTTTTAGCAATGACAAAAATTAAATGGTTGAATGTATCAGGTTTTCACATTAGCTATTATTTATGTATATGTAGAAACATTAACGTAACTAGACTTGACTCATGGGGGCTTAACCCCCACCAGTCAACCACGCCTACATATTACTCCCTTCAAAAAAGATGCCTCGTAATATAGGTATAATTTATATTATACTATAAATCAGGTAGCTTCAAATTAAATAAATAGATTATAATTTTTTATATATGTTATTTTGGAAGTTATTAATGTTATTTTCATTATAAATGTTATTTTTGGAAGGGCAATCAAGAAATAGCTTTTAAATACAAGTAACCTTATTTATTGGCCACGATAATTTACTATAGTTAATTGCATAGGGAACTTCCTAGACCCATCCAGACTTTACTTCTAGATTCTAAGAATCGTCTAAACTGTTCTCCTCACATTTGCGATCTTATTGTTGTCGCTATAGTAATAAAATTAATTGTAAATAAACAGTACTACATTTTGGTTTGTCATTTTTGTGTACCTTTTATTCATTAAAAAAACAGTGTTTGCACTTTCTTTGTAGTTTTTTTGACATTATTGACCCTTACTTCTGTAATCCCACGATAATAACTTAGAAAAAGTAAAATCCTTCAAATTTTTATTTATTTTAAATTGTAACACAATTTTTTTTTTAATTTCTTCTGAGCAATGGGGGGATTGTTATTGTTTTATTGTATTATTGATTTAAAGAGTATGATGTTTACGAGATTAGGCTTGCGAATAAGATTACAAACAAGATGAGTAAATTTTACACTCCATTGAAAGATTAAATACTTACACAGCAACAATCAGATGTAGTGTATGAGATTAGCTGTTTGCAATGCCCTAAAATATACATTGGTGAAACATCACAATTGTTGCACAAAAGAATGTATCAGCATCAATATGATTGTAAAAATATTGGTGGCAAGGAACCTAACACAGCATTGGCCCAGTATACCAAAACTTGTAAGCATCAATTTGATTTTGAGAATGCTAAAGTTATTTACAAAGAGAGTGATGGCTCTAGAAGGAAGTTGTTCGAGGCCATGCAGATTGCACAAAAGATTGACATTTCGGTAAATTATAAAACAGATTGCAGAAATTTGAACCAATATTATTCGGAAACGTGGAATATTTTAAAAGAAAAATTTGGCTAACTTTGCTAATATGTATAAATTTTTATAGGCTAATATTACTTGATATGTTTTGTGGATCAGCTGATTCTATAACCTTCCCAGCTGGTTGCGTATTACTTTCATTCAGTTGTATGTTGAACGTCTTGGTGGTGGGGTGCTGTCTCATGTTTGGAGCTTGTTTGGGCTGTTGATCGTTGGGATGTATTGCACCTTTTTCATCGAGATGCGATTCTCATAACCCCTTTTTGATTTTGGTGTCTTGATAATGCACCAAAATTTGGTAATTTGGTTTGGTAAGTAGGTGTATTTTTTGAAACATAAGGCTTTGCATTGTGGTTTTTCCCAATTGCATTATAATAAATAATAGTGTTTCTTTTTGAGTTTTTGGCTCTATTTTAGTGATTAAAAATGATGTCTTAGTGAATGTATTATCAAATGTTTGGCTTCAAATGACTACTGAAGATGAAAAGAAAACGTTTATAAAACTGAATATGCCTGTGCATTATCATCACATTTGTTCTGTTAAGAAATTTTACTTACTAATGTAACTGTTTAATTGCAAAAAAAAGTTAGCATTTGAACTATTTATTTAAATACACCTTGCATTTATATGTATGGTGTGTTTGTCTATTTATTCTTACATTTTATTAATGATTATTTTTATATTTATGTATTATTTATTTTTATTGTTTTATTAATTTTTTTTTTTAGAAAGCTCTGTCAATGATTTAGTCAATCAGACAATGCATAATATTCGAGGCAATTGTCGCAAATGTTCAAGAATTTATTGAATTGGTATCAAATACTAAAAATGATGTCTTAGTGAATGTATTATCAAATGTTTGGCTTCAAATGACTACTGAAGATGAAAAGAAAACGTTTATAAAACTGAATATGCCTGTGCATTATCATCACATTTGTTCTGTTAAGAAATTTTACTTACTAATGTAACTGTTTAATTGCAAAAAAAGTTAGCATTTGAACTATTTATTTAAATATACCTTGCAATTATATGTATGGTGTGTTTGTCTATTCATTCTTACATTTTATAAATGATTATTTTTATATTTATGTATTATTTATTTTTATTGTTTTATTAATTTTTTTTTAGAAAGCTCTGTCAATGATTTAGTCAATCAGATAATGCATAGTATTCGAGGCAATCGTCGAAAATGTTCAAGAAGTTATTGAATTAGTATCAAATACTAAAAATGATGTCTTAGTGAATGTATTATCAAATGTTTGGCTTCAAATGACTACTGAAGATGTAAAGAAAACGTTTATAAAACTGAATATGCCTGTGCATTATCATCACATTTGTTCTGTTAAGAAATTTTACTTACTAATGTAACTGTTTATTTGCAAAAAAAGTTAGCATTTGAACTATTTATTTAAATATACCTTGCATTTATATGTATGGTGTGTTTGTATATTTATTCTTACATTTTATTAATAATTATTTTTATATTCATGTACTATTTATTTTTATTGTTTTATTAATTTTTTTTTTTAGAAAGCTCTGTCAATGATTTAGTCAATCAGACAATGCATAGTATTCGAGGCAATTGTCGAAAATGTTCAAGAAGTTAATGAATTAGTATCAAATACTAAAAATGAAGTCTTAGTGAATGTATTATCAAATGTTTGGCTTCAAATGACTACTGAAGATGAAAAGAAAACGTTTATAAAACTGAATATGCCTGTGCATTATCATCACATTTGTTCTGTTAAGAAATTTTACTTACTAATGTAACTGTTTAATTGCAAAAAAAAGTTAGCATTTGAACTATTTATTTAAATATACCTTGCATTTATATGTATGGTGTGTTTGTCTATTTATTCTTACATTTTATAAATGATTATTTTTATATTTATGTATTATTGTTTTTTTACCTTCTCTTTTTTTTTTCTTGAGAAAGCTCTGTCAATGGTTTAGTCAATCAGACAATGCATAGTATTCGAGGCAATTGTCGAAAATGTTCAAGAAGTTATTGAATTGGTATCAAATACTAAAAATGATGTCTTAGTGAATGTATTATCAAATGTTTGGCTTCAAATGACTACTGAAGATGAAAAGATAACATTTATAAAACTGATTATGCCTGTGCATTATCATCACATTTGTTCTGTTAAGAAATTTTACTTACTAATGTAACTGTTTAATTGCAAAAAAATGTTAGCATTTGAACTATTTATTTAAATATACCTTGCATTTATATGTATGGTGTGTTTGTCTATTTATTCATACATTTTATTAATGATTATTTTGGTGGTTCAGGTTTTTATTTCTCTGTCCTAATGTTTAAAATTGTTTTTATGGTTTTGATACAGCAGTAAATTTCAATAATTATTTAAAAATTATGCAGGAAAAAGGTTTATGTATTTTTCATAGGATTTTTATATTTTTGTTATATTTTATTCTTGTCCATATACCCTATGCAATTAAAAATAAAATATTTTTCTCTTCTTTTTTTTATGAACTGAGAATTTTCCATTTTGTTCCTTTCATATTTTGAATAATTAATCTAAAATATCTTAAAAGAATGGGTATTGGATTAAGTTAAAAAAAACTTTTAGGTGACAAGAGATTTGCATATAAAGTTGATGTGATAAACTTCATCCATTTATTGTGATTTTCTTTATTACATGCTATAAACATTATTATAACATTTACTTTGTTAGTTTTCATATAATTCTTCCTTAATAACTACATATTTTAGAAGAGCCAGCATCTTACTTTATTGTAATTTATCTGTATTTAAAGTTACATTTAATTATATTTTAAGAAACAAATAATTCAAATTTCTTAGTAATTTTTAAGATCTTTACATTTTCCTCTAATGAGTCCATTGTGAACATGATATAAGGGATGTATTAAAATGTAAAATTTATAAGACTGAGAATTTTGTTCACTCTTTAGTCCTGATGGATAGCTTCTTTTTACAAGGTAATAACAAAATAAATACACCTAAGAGAATAACTATAATAATAAATTAATCATGTAGGTATAAAATGCCTTTTTTTTTCTCAAAATTTTTTAATAGCTGTTTCTGATGGCGAACAAGATGGTGTGATTAAAACAGTAGAAAAACGAATTCAAACAGCTCAAAAGGGCTAAATAAAAATGTCTGTAAACGGGAAAAACTAGTTTATTCGAACGGTGTCTGGGGAAGTTCTAGGTAAGTTGGCTTCCCTGAGTTAAGTTTCGAACCCTTTAAGCATCTTCATTCTCATATTGACCAGCAATCTGAAGAAATTTATACAAAGTAATGATATTGATTACGGATGAATTTTGTTGTCCTGAACATTTATGAAAAAATGAGGTACCCCATTTTCCCCCTGTAGTTTTCATATATATATATATATACTTGACTGTAATAAATCTTTATTTTTTACTTATGGTTCTCGAGATTCAAAAAACCATATATATATTATGTACTATCTTTATATAATATTAAAATATTTTAAATAATACATATTCTATATAATTGAGTATCATTCATAATAAATATTGATATTTATGATTTAAGTAATGTCATGTTAATACTTTTTTACTCTTTTCTTATGTACATATTTTATAATAAACTTATTATAAATATATAAATGTAAACAAAAGCTCATTGTATTAGCTCCCTCTTAACATTAATTGGGTATTATTCTAGCCTAGCATTTCTTTATGTAACAGACTAAGAAAATAAATTAAGAAAGGTGTTGACTAGATTCCATGAACCTTATTATTTTCAAATATAAATGATATTTTGATGTGAACAATTCTTTAAAGACGTATAAATAAGTACTGAATAATTTTAATTATTAATAAGATGACAAATTATCACCTGTGATTACTAGTATTTATAATTGTTAGATGTGTTTTAATGTCTTGTAATTTTTTTTCATTGTTTGTTATTTCATTGCTACAGTTTTACTTAAAATGCCAACCTTTTGGTCCATGTGAATATCATATATTTTTCCATAAATTTAGGTATCTCCGCCCTCTGCCCCATGGTATAAGCCCCCTCTGCACATGGTACTGGGATATATCCATCTATGTGCGAATAATCTTATCAAGTCAAAATATTATTCAAGGATATGTTATATCAAAGATATTATATAAACTTTTGGCTCAGCGACTGTCTCAGTTTTTTCATTGGTCATATTAAAACTACTTGCTACTGCTACCATTTGACTCTTGAATTATGTGGTATGCTTCTGTGAAGAATGTCTATGAACTGATTATTTTCCCATTTTTTCATTATTATTTTAGATTTTTTAACTTTAAATTTAGGCATTAACAAAATAGAAAGGATGAAAACCATAGCTGTACCAATGAACCAAGTCATGGCCCTAAACAATGGCGTAACATTGTTTTCTGTTTTTTGCATCATTGTGTTATTCATCATTGTATCCATCATGACATGCATTTCATCTGAATCTTTACTAGGCTCAGTATCTTTGTTTTGATCTAAGTAATGGTTTAGTGGATAGTAATAATAATAATATCCTTTGATCTCATTATTCGTCATATCTTCAGAGCCTAAAATAAAGGTATAATTATATAAATTGTAAAATAAAGTATAATTATATAAATTTTAAATGTAATTTTAGCATAATATATTTAAATATAATCAATTTTTAAGTATTATGCTAATAATGTATGGTAATTTAGTAGTGTCAGGGACTGTGTGTTTCTTTTCTTTATTCTGTCTGACACAGTGATCACAAACAATAAGTAGTAATTATAATAAGGATAATGTGATAAAAACGAGTTACTGTAGTTTGATTTTCTTAGGTATTGATACAACTTAAAATTCTTCATTTGATTACTTTTAACCTATCAGATCACAACAATTTGTTGTTGTTTTAATTCTTATTCTCTTCTTTTTATTTTTTTATAAGACAGACTTCATATACTCCTAGTAGTAATGATATCCTGTTTTGAATGATGTTGGGATAGAAAAGAAACTGTTTTTCTTAGACTAGCTTCATTAAAAATAACTATTTCGAATTTACAAAAGTCAAATCTTTGAAGTACACTTAATAAAAGAAATAGGTGTTTTCTTATAAGTGAATCTAATTAGTTTTGAACTTATCCCTACAAGTACCCCTACAACAGGGATTTTTAAAAGTGAATGATAGCCTAATTGGAAAAATAAAATCATCTGATTGAGGTAAAGAAAGATGTGCTCAGCTCAGAAAATCTCAAAAACTTGTGTATATTTTTTTACTCAAAATGCTCTCTTATAACAAATAAATAAATACTATGGTTATAAATATATATAAATACTACTGATTGTTTCAGATTTATTCAAAAGCAATTTAAATTGTAATTGAAATATTGTTTTGCCCTGAAACTAAATCCTGGAAAGGGTTTATTATCCATTAGTTCCCTCATTATAATTAAGCTTATTTTTTATGTTACGATCTGTTTACTATAATTAAATTATTATTCATGATTAGAAATAATCTATGAGAATATTATGAAAGAATAAATCATTAAAATAAGTAAAAACATAACCATAAATTAATGAAATAAGTGATTAAAAATTGGTCCAAATGTACCACCGAAGCTTATGTAAAATACTTTGATTTATTTTTTTCAATTACCAATAACTTTGTAAACCAAAATTTACAAAATGTGATTTTTTTATCAAAAAAATATTTTAGGAAGATATAAATAATCCCCTGTTTTTAAACCTTTGTTCCTGGACTATTGTATGATATATAATATAAATCAATTAGGAAAAATAAGGGATTTGAGGTTTTTTATTTTAAAATACTTTGGATCATAATTATCATTTTAGTTTAAAATAATCATGTATTATTAATTAGTATTATTTATTATTATTTTGAAATGTATTGTATACCCTAGTGTCAATGCTCTTATGACCCTAACCACAACCCATACTTTCATACTAAACTGGCTTATCAACAATTACACGAGTATTTCATAATTTTATTAAGTGACAGTAATTATGAAAATTAATTGATTTTATAATCATTTCATATATAGAAATAGGCAACTATCTAAATCATTATAAAGATAAACAATATAATCATTAGTGAACTATCATATCAGTCCTTCTTTTATCAATAAAAAGAGAATGGTTTTCAATCATAAAACTTATTATTATAATGATTATCTTTTTGTATATATTTATATATTGTGTTTGAAATATTTTTATATTATATTAGGATATAAAATTATTGAAAGTAACGATTTTATTAAAAATTGTTATTTGAAATAATAATTATGGTTTCTCAAATGATTAAAATTACCTTTTCTCTTTAAAAATAAAAATATTTAAAACTCAAAAAATTGACCAATAATAATAAAAGATTAAAATTATCGTTGTCAGCTGACTGTTTGTGAAATATTAAGTTGTCAATTAAGTGACCATATTTAAAAATACAAATTTTAAATTTAAATAAGTCTGTTCAATTATGGATACTAAATTATATTGATTAGCGAATTCTAACCTTCTGAAGTAAGGTTTCTTGACCATTTTGGCCTAGCATCATCATAGAGCATAAAGCATAAATCGTAGAGAATAATGGCCTATGTATATATATATATATATATATATATATATATATATATATATATATATTTTTTAAATTTAATATATTTAGATTTTGACAATAGAAGTGACGTTACTAACAAACAAATGTATGGATACAAGGTAGGAAAGTGGATAGTGATGTCAGAGAAGGAAGCATTGAAGAGACCAGTGACCAAATGGACGGAAGAGAGAAAAAGAAAGCATGGAGAAAAGATGAAGGAAGCTTGCAGAAGCGACGCTAGAGTGCTTTTGAGGGATTCTCCTAGCACAATTCGCTATAAATTAAAGTTGTCTTGATAATGATCTGGAAGGATGGAACGTTGGAGGTGAACATTATAATAAATAATTTAAATGGGTTCATAACTACATTTAAATTTTGATTAATGAAGTATTAATTACTTTGAGGTTGCATGCTGTATGTTGCTGTTTCGTCTGAATGCACGTTGCCTTGGTTTGAAAATGCCTGAATCTCGATGTTTTCCAAAGGCTCTTCCACAGTACCCAAGATTATTTCACCATTAAATTCAGATCCTAGATCCTACAAAAAAATAATGCCAATTATTAATCATATTACTTGATTTCCTAAGGTGATTCAGAATCATGATTTTATTCATTAGCTTAGCATACTTGATCTAAAATCTTAGGATTTTTCTTTAAACCTCTACGAAACGAGCGCTCTTAGATTCTTGCTTGAAGACGCGGTCGTCCATTGCGGTCTATTGGTAATTATCCTATTATATCAACGGTAACAAGAGTGTAATTTCTCTGAACTTAAAATAATATAACTTTTACAAGCTTAAGGGTATATTTACGAACGAGGTACTTACGGTTTCTTTTGCTTCCTCATTACTGTCCAATCGTTCTTGTTGTATCTTGTTCAGAGTCTCTTGAAGGAAATTGCTTTCGAGCGCTGAAACTTTGGCAATGAGGAAGAGGTAGAACAATGCTGCAGGCATTCCTTTAAAAATATATAAACATAAATACTACTATACTATACATATATACTACTATAAGTAAATGGAGAAAACCTTGAAATATTATTTAATCAAGAAGTTAGTTGATAGGTTCGATCTAGAAAGAAAAAAAAAGAAAACACTTTTGATGCAACCCAGCGCTTCTGGCTAAGATTAACGCATCAGTATTATTCCTAAATAAGTGGTAGGCCCAGATCAAGTTGTTGGTTTGTTTAAAACCCACAACTTAGGTGGAAACATCGGCATTCGTTAAAGTCACTGCATTTTTGTTCTCAATAGCCTCCATCTTCAGTAACTTTTAGGTAAATATTTATGAATTAGAGATGATGGATGGTAAACCGAGGATTGTAGTCAAGAGACTAATATAAGTAATGCAAATGACTATGCATATATATCTAATAAATTTTATGTGAATATGACTTTGATCGGTCAAGTTTTTCAGAAGACAACGACTACAAACAGACGAACGAACGTATCTATATATATAAAGGCAAAAACTTAAAATTGTGAGAAATAACTTTGATCTGGTTTATTTTGGATCGTAAACTAGATCAAACGTGGTATTCGTTTGATCGTTTACCTCGCATCGCCTGATTTGTCTTAAAAATCCCTTATAATTTCCACGATGAAAGAAAGATGCCCAACTGCGGAGTGGGAATTTTATATTCAATATTCTTTAACCCTGTGGGTGACTGGCCACCAAAGGGGAATTGTGCGGCATCGCAAACTCCATTCAGCGCATACTCCACTCGCGCACCTTTGACCGACCAAAGTTCGATTTTGAAGCTATGCTCAGCTTCCCCCACCACACCTACTCTCAGCAAATCTTCTCAAATTGTTTTTTGTTGGTTCAATGTTAAATTTGCAACGGATGTGGAAGAACTTTCACTCAAACGTGTGAAAAAGAAGTACATTGATACCAATTGGAAGACGCACATTTAAGGGAAATATTGCAACCTAATGTTGTATATCCTCGGGTATGTAGATATTGCCTTATACACTCAAAGTTGGCTGCATATATCGTTGGCTGCAGGATGTGGAGGAGGACCTTCGGACGTTGGGTTTCGGCAGATGGTAAAGGGTAGCCGAAGACAGGCCAGAGTGGAGGAGTATCACTCAGGAGGCCAAGGTCCTGCAAGACCATAGCGCTGTTTGATAGATAGACACTTAAAGTTCCTCACACTCATTCCTCCTTCTTAAGTGCTTTAACCACATTGCCACAAAGTCTCAGAAAACATGATCTCATATATGTATATCAGATATCTGAATAATCAGATTAACTAAGACACAACTTTTAGATTTTTCTTCTCAACTCCTACATGGCCAACTTTTCGATTTTTTAAAACAGAGGTTTCTGACTTAGCTAAGGTCAACAGCACAATCGGTGGTCGACCGTCTCTGACTTCTCCCGCTCAGCTTAACTCTACTTTCGGTGTCTACTTAGCCTTAATCTGCTCCCTTGGCTACGCATTATAATAATAATAATGATTTTAATTAAGATGCTATTTATTAAGACGATTGAGGATGCATAATAATTTATATTACAAAGGATTATCTTGATCAAAATAATATTTAATTGATAATATAAGGGAAAAGATGTGTTTTTCTTTAAAAGGTATATTGGTGTTTACTAATTCACTAATTAGTGGTTTAACAGTACATGCATCTATGACAATGCGGAATCATATAACGCACGATGATACTGAAAATTATAGAAAGTAAAGTGGGACCCAATCATTCTTAAAAGGAATCGGCCAAATACTTGTTTCATTCGACGAAGATGTAGCACCAGAAGCGAGCTGGTTCTGGAAAGGTGAGACAAACATTGATATGATTAAAAAAATAAATGAGCAGATGATAGCCAAAGCTGCTTTGATGTCACCGAAGGGAGATGGAAGTTGCGTGACAAGACAGTTGGCTGATGCTCTTAGAAACGGTCTCAGGTTGTTGACTCACTGATTAAAAACGAAGATACCATCCGCTGAGATAACGTATTATCAATGATAATCTTGCCCGGAATATAGTTGAAACGGTAGTTATTTTTGAAATAGTTGTAAACAATTGAAATAAGGAGCAACTCCCTTATCAGTAAATGAATGGTTGGTGTAATACTTTGAATGAACCGTTGTTAATGTAAGTTAAATCTTGCATAATAGACATTTTTATTTGTTTATTCCTAGTAATTACCAGATAAGTAATTCTTTACTTATAGAAGTATATATTAATTAATAAACAAGAACATTTGTTCCCGAATCCTTCTTCCCAAAAAGTGCTGCCACGTGGAAAGTTAAATTATACTATTATAAAATGCAGGTCACCTGTGGTCTAGTGGTTAGCATAACAACCTACTATGCCTGGCAGTCTGGCAGGTGGCCCTGGGATTTATTAAAGGGACTAAAAAATCTTTGGTTATACCGTCCTTCGGAGGGACATAAAATGGTGGTCCTGAACTTGTACGGTGTCAAGCACTCCTTAAAGATCTCTGGATAGGAAACAATTAAGACACACACTGTAGCATCGTCCAATTAGCCATAGTATAAAGTGACATTAAATGAATAAACAAACTATTATAAAATGAGAATAATATATTATACAATAGTCAAATACTAGTATGTAGTAAAGACTGGCTATAAAATTAATTATTTTCATATATATTTTTTTTTTAATTAAGGAGGTTAAGCTGATCGAAGAAATATTGCGATGAATGATGAAAAGACGTATACTTCTCTCAAATCTATTTTATACTTGAGAACGATCTACATATTTGTGCCTAAACTTCTGATTGTAATAAAAATTTAATCTAAAACCCGTTTTCGTTGTTTATAATGTAATAAACCTGAATATGCAATAAAAGTCTGAAAAAATCTACTCGAGCTATGCCTACTTAATTTCCTTCTAATTTTAATAAAGGTAGCATACTTTCCTATAATAGAAACTATTAAAAAAATTTTTTGACCGCTAAGGCTTAATGAATTCGGCAAAGAAGGAAGAGTTAAATCCTTGACCCAGTGGTGGACTGGTTCTTCCACTCTAGGAACAAGTTCAAGATTCATCTCAAACGGAAATAGCTGACGATATCACTTCCTTTATGTGCTTAGCTTTCTTTTTTCCATAAAAAGTAAAATATATCACTCATTAAGTATCAATAATAGATCACTACCTCAACAAATGAACACTTTTCGATTATACTACACACTTTTCGAAGTTGCAATTATAAAAGGAAGCTCTGTAGCCTTTTTGTACGACTATTTTAACTAGATCCTTGGTCTTCCGTAATTTAGGGCGTTTAACGCTAACCTGATCGATGGAAAAAAAATACACAAACTGATAATTTATTTAAGAAATTTTTTTTTGAAATGAGGAGGCCATCTCGTAATTTTAATTGTATAATTTTATAACGATCACACCTGTAAGACGTTTACTAAAGAGACATTTTAAATTTAACATTTAAATTATTATATCATCGTTCAAAATGATTATTTTATGATTATTGTAAAAACGGCGAAGGAACTAAATGTTTTGTTTTTAGATCGGATAGTATATTTTCGAATAAAAATATAAATAATGACAAGGGAATTTTAATTATGTTTTTAGATTGCCCACCAGATGGACACAAAGCAACTAATCACGGTGAAAATAGGTTGCTATCGATGAAAGTTTCTAGATCAAAAGGATGTCTTTTGATTTCTATTTCCAAGAGGGGAATCAATGGTGGAATGAATCAAAACTTCTTATCGACTTTTTATTTATTGCAATTGTCAGGAAATTTTTTTTAAAAATTTATTTAATGAAATTTACAACTTATACAATAATAATAATATATTAAGTAAACAGAATGAAGGATATGTAACGGTACGAGATAAAGGCAAGTACAGAAACTACCCTCTGGTAGTACTCGAATAACAAATTCAACTCAGAAGGACACGAGGCCATCTTCTTTTCAGACAGGGAATTTTGATTTGATTTTCAAAGTTAACTAAGTTAATTTTTTATATTTGACGACTCTTTCCTTTAATAATCTTTCTTCTTTGGGCAGTTGATAGATTTTGAGCCAATTTAAAAAAAAAAAAATATTTCATTTCATTATTTAAACAACCTTAACGTCTTAATGCATTTTCAAATGTTTTTTTAATTTTTAAGTTCTATTGAAGTGTTTACTATTTTCTTTATAATTAGTATTTTATCGAGTAGGAAAAATATTAAATCCCAGTTCCTTGGGTCTGAGGGAAGTGGAAGAAAGCCAAATATTTACGACATTATTCCGTCCTATATCTTCCAACGCCCAAAATTATAAAATCAAATTAACAAAAGTAAAAGTACGAAATAATACTAAAGGTTTAGTTGAAACATATCAAGAGTTTGTTATTAATGAAAAAAAAGCAATTTCACATTTGTATAAAAAATCTTCTTAATGTATATTTGGTTGTTATTGTTATACTTACTCGAAAACCCATAAGTCCTTTTAAAAATCCTTATTAAAAAAAATAATTTCAAAAAACGTTTGTAGCAGATAAGAAAAAATTAAGGATATGAACTGTTTGGTGGTCGAAATCTATGTTTCATTTTTGAGTACTGTCAAATTATTAATACACAAAATAAGAAATAATTATTCCAAAAGGGCTTATATTTAATTTATTTAAGTTCAGTATTCTTGTATCTTTCGTTCCAACTATCTGAAGCATACAATTACAGTCCAATTTCTAATCCTTTTTAATTTGACTAAACATTGTTGGGTGAATATTAAATTTCAAGCGTCTAGAATAGAAATAAAGTTCACTAGATTCGACATGAGTGGTTAGGAAAAATATATTTAGCATACATTATGTAAATTATTCCGTGAAATCGGAAAAAATGTTCGAAGTCATGACTGCGTAATGATGAATGATTTACGGGCTTTTTGTTCTGAGAAAAAAAAATTAAAATAAATAAGCAATTTATTATAAAGAAAGTTAACAGAGGACTACGATTAAAAAAATTGAAACTAAGCAGTAAGCCTACTAGATGTTAAAGAGACAAAGTCTCTGTTCAAGCACTGTAAGCAATTGTTTTTAATAATTAACTTTCATTATCAAGTATTACGTAAAAAATATTCCATTTAATGCCCCCTTAATACCCTACTGTTGGATAAAAAAACAACAAATTGAAAACATCAAACTATGCAAAAAGTCAATCTCATCAAACACATGGCACGTTTTTTTTTTTTTTTTTTACGGATGTGACAAAAGTCGAAGTATTTATTCAAAGATCTCCCGAAACCAGTGGAGGAAAAACGGTAAAATGTAAAAATAAAAAACAATTTAAGTTTTATTATTGAAATTTACAACTGTATTATAACAATACAAGTAAATGGTAGGAATGATTTATAACGGCAAGGATAATGACAAGTGGAGAAACCCAATGCTAGTAATCAAATTAATTTAAGTTAAACGTATGATATGAGCTAAGCTCTCTAATGGTTTGAAATGGTATGGGTGCCAATAGGATATAGTATGCTAAAAGCAGGACAGAAAAGACAAACACTGGAAAGTTTAGTAAATTTTTGTAGACCACATTACTTTTGTGTCTGTGAACACGAATATCAAAGATATTTCGCATGGAAACTTATCATTTTCGCCAAAAATTCCAACAGTTCGACACTTTTTTTCCTAAGGTTTCTTACACCTACATATCAGAAAATTATGTTCTTATTCGAGCAAATTATTTTATACAAAATTAAAGAAGATAAAATCTCCTATAATTTATGCTTTTAAAATATTTCTATAAGATCAATCAACCAATATACTTTTATAACGCCCTGAATATAGGATTAAATTCCTAACAGGATGAAAAATCGCGATTTATAGTTCGTAGCATCTATCCATGTAAAGCTAATGTTGACCATAATTGATAATGGACTTCATAAAAAATAAATTTATACTCAAAGTAACAGAACAATTTTAACAAGGCCGTAGCCATTCATAAGATGAAAACATCTAGTTCATGAAACTAGGAATGACCATGGTTGTTGTAACCAAACCCTTCATACATGTACATATACATGTACATAAGTTTCTTCAGTTCCTCTCCTACATCTTGATATTTCCGAATTTTTTTTTACGTCCACCTTTTGAAGATTATCATTCGGTACTTCTATTTCAATAATCTTTGCATATTTTTCTTATTACTACTGTTATAGCGCAGCCTAAAATATATCGTCCGACATTCCACATTTCACCACAGATTATCTCTGATTGATTAAGATTTTGGCATGAGAAAGTTTATAATCATGAACCATGGAAAACCAGGGTAGAGGGAAAGCTATACATTGCTCTGAACAATCCGTAGGACATTATATGAATGCAGTCACTCCATTTGGCTTGAAGTTGTTGAAGTGAATAGTCAGTGAGTGCCTTTTGATCACTCCTAAACCGAAACCTCTCTCTTCTCAGAGCTATACCCTAGAGATCTGTTAACGTTGGTAGCAAAGAAAAATACTTATTAGCTTTAGAATATAATATTTTTTTTTTGGATTAATTTATTGATATTTACAATTGTAATAATATTACAACAAGTAAATCTGCTTAAAAATTACATTAAAAAAAAAACACTTGTGGAGAAACTACCCAGTGGTAGCACTGCGATAAAGTTCTATAGTAGAAGGTCTCGAAGCCATCTTCTTTTCAGACGCCTCGGAGGGTTATCAGGAATATTATGGGAAGCAAGTTGAGAGACTAGCGGATTCAAGTGTGAATGGAGCTTTTCATGGAAGGATAGGTATCTAGTTTGGGCCAAATCAGCAACATATGGGATATTAAGATCATGATGGATGAGTTTGTTTGTGATATAATAAGGAGCATTGAGGATTTTACGAAGGGTTTTGGATTGAGTCCCAAAGCTCAACTCCGTAGGTCCAAATAACTAGGCCTGATAACTGTCATGTAAATGAGTCTTAATTAGTTGGGAGCTTAGAGCGTATATTCAGTAAATGTTAAGTAGACGAAAACGTCAAGCAGTTTCTTGTCTTTTCGGTCTTTTATGAGGAAAAATATAAAAGTAATACTGGCATTTGATTATCAAGCCTCAGTATAAAAAAAAAAAGACACTAGATCCGATACTGCTGGTATTCTTTGCAGCCGCCGAAGTTTCGACATACGGTTTTCATTAACCCCACATTTTCTTATAGTTGCTGCATTTTATAAATTATTTTTACATTCTCTTAACCCTTCCTTTCCAAAGTACCTTCATATTTTCGTTGATATGAAAGAAATAGGTAACTACTATAAAATTAAAATAATCGTATTTCCTTACAAAATATTCTTATTATTAATTTTATATTGAATGATAGTAATAATAATTTTATAGTAATAATAATCCACCCTTTGGACTACAACAGAAGCCCATTTTCCTAGACTGATGATTGACAAAGCATTACTTATTCATTTTTCACACACACACACACACATATATATAATGTTTAAAAAAGCTGTAAAAAGTATTTTAAAAAAATATATAAATAATGGATGTAATTTTTCTCGTGTTATTAAAATGATCACTGCTTGAAAAGGAATACTACTATATACTCCGAATTATTATTATAAGCAATAAACAGTAACAGGTCCATCATTAACCAACTTTGGGTCCATGGGACGAAGAATCTCAGACTAGATAATTTATATTGATTATTTTTATGATGGCGATAATTTTTAAATATTTTTATTTTGAAGAGAAAATATTTGTCCTGGTCAGAGCACCGCGCTAGTGACGTGGGTGACCCGAGTTCGAATCCCGGCGTGGACAAATCTTTTCCATTAAAAATAAAAATATTTAAATCACTAAAATAGAGCCAAAAACTCAAAAAGAAACACTATTATTTATTATAATGCAATTGGGAAAAACCACAATGCAAAGCCTTATGTTTCAAAAAATACACCTACTTACCAGTCGACGTTTCGCCTATTCAGGCATTCAGGCATTATCAAGACACCAAAATCAAAAAGGGGTTATGTGAATCGCATCTCGAAGAAAAAGGTGCAAAACATCCCAACGATCAACAGCCCAAATAGGCTCCAAACATGAGACAGCACCCCGCCACCAAGACATTCAACATACAACTGAACGAAAGTAATACGCAACCAGCTGGGAAGGTTATAGAATCAGCTGATCCACAAACCATATCAAGTAATATTAGCCTATAAAAATTTATACATATTAGCAAAGTTAGCCAAATTTTTCTTTTAAAATATTCAACGTTTCCGAATAATATTGGTTCAAATTTCTGCAATCTGTTTTATAATTTACCGAAATGTCAATCTTTTGTGCAATCTGCATGGCCTCGAACAACTTCCTTCTAGAGCCATCACTCTCTTTGTAAATAACTTTAGCATTCTCAAAATCAAATTGATGCTTACAAGTTATGGTATGCTGGGCCAATGCTATGTTAGGTTCCTTGCCACCAATATTTTTACAATCATATTGATTCGGAAACGTTGAATGAATAATATTGGTTCAAATTTCTGCAATCTGTTTTATAATTTACCGAAATGTCAATCTTTTGTGCAATCTGCATGGCCTCGAACAACTTCCTTCTAGAGCCATCACTCTCTTTGTAAATAACTTCACTCTCACTTTGTTAACTTAACTCACTTAACTTCTCACATAACTTTGTAAATAATCACTCTCTTTAATCAATATGATTGTAAAAATATTGGTGGCAAGGAACCTAACATAGCATTGGCCCAGCATACCATAACTTGTAAGCATCAATTTGATTTTGAGAATGCTAAAGTTATTTACAAAGAGAGTGATGGCTCTAGAAGGAAGTTGTTCGAGGCCATGCAGATTGCACAAAAGATTGACATTTCGGTAAATTATAAAACAGATTGCAGAAATTTGAACCAATATTATTCGGAAACGTTGAATATTTTAAAAGAAAAATTTGGCTAACTTTGCTAATATGTATAAATTTTTATAGGCTAATATTACTTGATATGGTTTGTGGATCAGCTGATTCTATAACCTTCCCAGCTGGTTGCTTATTACTTTCGTTCAGTTGTATGTTGAACGTCTTGGTGGCGGGGTGCTGTCTCATGTTTGGAGCCTATTTGGGCTGTTGATCGTTGGGATGTTTTGCACCTTTTTCTTCGAGATGCGATTCACATAACCCCTTTTTGATTTTGGTGTCTTGATAATGCCTGAATAGGCGAAACGTCGACTGGTAAGTAGGTGTATTTTTTGAAACATAAGGCTTTGCATTGTGGTTTTTCCCAATTGCATTATAAAAAATATTTAAACATTATCACCATCATAAAAATAATAAATATAAAATAAATTATAAAATTGACGTAAGTCAACGATATCCTAATTAAAGTAATGTTCAATGAACATTCTTCCCCTTGTATACATCGTATAAAAATTGCGAGAACACGGGGATAAAGGATCGGTGAAGATTTGTCTGGCCGAAGGATTTGTTGATTATTTGTGAAGGATTTGTCTGCCCGTGTTACGAGCCAGGTTAGCTCAGTTGGCTAGTGACGCGGGCGATCCGGGTTCGAATCCCGGCCTGGACCAATCTTTTCTCTTAAAATAAAAATATTTATAGATAATACCCTGAACACCCTGGAATCATCTACAATAGAAATTAATATATTGTCAATTATTTTATGCATTATTTTATATAACTTGATAAATTAAATTAAATATAGATAAATTAAATATAACATTCAAGAGGCACTCTGTAATCCGGCCATATAAGTCTATTTTCTAACAGGATATCTTAAAAATTATAAATTAAAAACAATATTGATTTTTTATATATATTTTTTAAAATATAAAAATAAAAAAACGATATAAATGATATTTATAGTATAAGAATAAAATATGATTTTAATAATATTTAGAGTTATGGGAATTATTTATTAATTTTTTTTTACTATAAAAGCTTTATCTCGGATATGTTCAATATTAAGTTAGCATTAACATATCAGACCTAATGGACAGAATAGATTTTTTTGTGTAACGAGTATTTCCTTCTTGATTTGCCAAAAACTTATTTTTCGATCTTTTTTTTCCTGAAACTTGTCAAGAATTTATTTTATTTAGTTTAGTTATGTTTATAGATTTTTTGGTTGGAATATTTGGAAAAAACAGGAATTGTGTTAAGTTTTCTATAGCTCAATTTTGAAATCCAGATTTTTAGTAGGATGGGTGATTGACTGTCCTCTGTGATTGAACTTCCAAAAATAAAAAAATATAAAAAAAAACTTGTGCCAAGGGTATCTTGATATCTAACATTTTATCTATTATTTGACATATATAATTGATAAAAAAAATTCTATTTCTTCTACAAAATATTATCATTGGCATACCATTACAGTTCTGATTATTCGAATCAGCAGAAGATATAATAGTGGATAATTCCATTTCGTAGCAGTTTTTTTTTTTTTATAAATTATTTTTGGAATAATTGTTTTCATGTGGCTATATCACGGCCGAAAAAAAAGTAACAGTTATAAATATAACCAATAAAAATATTAAAGACCATTTGGGCCCAGGAATAAAGAAAATTTAGATAACTTCAATGACAGTATTTATTAATATAGCTTGTTTGGCATATATAAAGTTTGTAAATATATACATTTTATTTATATTTATATTTACATTTATACATGTTGTAAATATGTAAATATATAAAAGTTTGCTAAATGGCTTGCACTTTTTTTACAATTAATTAAACCATACTGGGCCAAATAATGATTTTTTTTCATGGGAGGGGAGATTTTTCCCGCCATTTTTTTTATCCCCCTACCCTTTACAAATTTCAATATATTGTATAATATTCTAGATGATATTTTTCGAAATTAAAATCATCTCATCACTAACAGTTAACATCGGACTTATTCAAATGTATTCAAATCTGGGAATAATAATAATAAAAATAAATATATGTGATATGAATAAAGATGAAATAAAAGAAAGAAGAAAAGTCAATTTGGCAGAAATACAGGAAGAGATACTAAGTTACTTTCATATAATTCATTGTGGAATTAGCCAATATAAATAAAACATGCTTTTCGTAAAAGGTCACATGAGCTTAAATATCCATAATTCTACAGTTGAATAACGATGTATTTCAAAGCTTCAGGGAGAAAATAAATATATCAGCATAATCATATGCATGCTTTAATCACCCCGACCGAGCCAAGTTACTTCAAGAAGGTTATAGATGGAATCGAGTAAGGGGAGAAAATTAAAACTTCTATAAAACCTGGAAAGAAGATTTGGTCTCAAAAGCCACCAAAATTGTTTTTTATTATTAATTGTTTAAGGGTGAGCAATAAGTTTACTTCTCAAAAAAACCCAAATATATTGAGAAATACAACATATATATTACATCTGTGACATTGCAGAAACCCCCACAAAGTTAGATCCTTTTACATAGTACAAAATTAATTTTCTATTAGGTAAAAAACGACTAAAAATATACATCTTAATAGTAACAATCTGATTTTCCCTAATAACTTTATTAGTTATAACACCGACCAATGAAAATGAAATGACCGAAAGTTTCCTAATCCTAATGAGCTCATCACTTGATTTTTTTATTAGCTTCTTTTTTCATGATTTTTATGTAGGATTTGCCACTCAATGGATCCAACACTGTAGGTAGCTTTGTTTCTTGGAATAAATTTCTCCCATGGTCAAACTTTCATATCCTTAATATCTTATTAATAATTTATGACTTAAACTGAATGTTGAAGTCTCTGTATCTCTATGCTCACCAACTGCTGGTGCAAATTTTCAATGCTCTGCCCAAGTCATTCTACGTCTAGTAAATTTGGTCTTAGCAACATATTCAGCCTATTCCGCCAATATTCTGTACCAACATTAGTGCTCACAATAAAAAACTTATTTCCTAGTACCTTTGTCAGTATCCAATGATCATTTGGTAAGATCGTGAATTGCCGTTTCTTAGTGAATACAAGCTACAAAGAATCTAAAACAATCGACAATTTTCCAGTTTTTCGCTTGGCTGAACTTACCCAGCCTGTCGACTCAACAACTCTTATACACCATCCAGTGCAATACCCTTGAATATTGCATTAAGGATGAATCCCAAGTATACGATATTGCCGTTGGGAAACAACCTTCAAATTCTTATACATATTCGTCATATGGTATTTTCGGCTGAAAAGACTATTTTTTTACTAAGTAGGTACATTATATTGCTTGAGTCACAATAAACACTGCAGTACTGTTTCTGCTGCAGCGAATGTTTTGTATACGTTTCCTTATAATCCCACTTTCCGACATTATTATTGTTCAATACTCATTTCGACGCACTTTATACAACTATATATATATATATATATATATATATATATATATATATATATATATATATATAAATACATATATACAACAGATGCTATTTCATACTTCATCTATATGCCCGATAAGTCACTATTCAGGATGGTTGGTAAACACTAATTGTTGGCATATTCATGTTTATCACACGTTTTATGAAAGGAGCCTACTCATATAAATTACTATGGCACACTACCGTCTATACTAAAGTTTACAAACAGCTCCTTGTAAAAGCGAGTAAAAATGCATGCAGGAAATCCGTTTTGAATTAAAAATCTAACAATTTAAGTGAAAATATACAATTTAGCTATAATTGAACCAAGGGCGGATCAAGGATTTTTTTCTGGGGGGCACAACGGCCCCCGGCCAGACGGGAAAAAAAATCAACTATAACTTACAAATAAACTTGTAGTATCTATAGAAAGACTTCAAAGGTTAATTAAAATATCAAAACAATAGTTTCACTCATGTTGTTACTGTTATTTCAACAACTATGATAATGTAATTTGCCTATAATTATATACTATAATGGATTCTCCACAGTACACAAAAATCTGGATCCGCCCTTGAATTGAACTGCAATTGTCTACAACATCGAATTTCGTTTTGAACACATTTACAAATGCATTTAAATAGTCATTATTATATAACTGTAGCTCTAAAAAATATACAAATAACTTTTGTAGATAAGCAAATATTTGTTTCTAATTTCTAAACCAAATTGCCGTTTTCGCCTTTTCTTTGTTATGGGGTATTCCATAGAGATTTCCATGATGATGGTAAGAATCCACAATCTACAGATTTTTTTCCAACAAACCATATAACTGTGGTATGTTTGAGTTACTGAGACAAGAAATTATATGTATCATGATGGTTTTCTAAAGTCTTTAGATCCATTTTTTTTTATTTGGATTCGGGGTTCCGGACCATGTATCGTCCACGTCGGGGATGAAAGACATGGGATTATGCTCATATTTTAATTCTACAACCTAATTGATCCATAATTTCTCAGGTTATTCCAGAATGGGAACGCTGATTACACCATCAAGCAATCGGTTATTAATAGAGCGGACATATTTAAATGGGAAAGGTGAGAAGATGAGGGGGGGGGCAAGTCAAGTGGACTGTAAGGCAAATCTAGTGGAATGAATGTCAGCTGACACATCTGTTAATTGATATTAAATGAGGTAGAACAAGGTATATAAATGTTGACCCTCTGGCTATCTGTCTCATTCCTTCCACAGGCTTCTTACACCAATCCAGCAAAGGTAGTATCCCACTGGAATCTATTCCAGACTTGTACAGAATATACCTACAATGTACACCGATAGCTTATAAGTTCTATGGTCTAACAATATTGCATTTACTGTACTCGTCAATTTCCAATACCTATTGTTTCATCATAGATTGTTCATCTGACAACAGACTTGTTAATTGCCCGAACTATTGGGGTCTATAACATCATTGTGTGAATGTTCAATTATATCAAATTTCTATCCTTTATAACTTAAATTTACCAAATTATTATATAGTTTATGACAAAAGATTCGAAATATTCCTTCCTCTACTATTGTTTTCGCATGGCAGTTGAGGAGGTAATATTTTATGGAACCGTGCAGTTAATTTCATCTATTATTAGCAACAATCATATTAAAATATATTCTTACTAATGTTTAAATGGTATAGAAATAGTAATTTGGAATAAATTTAATTTATCTATTTCAGACTTAAATAATCGTGAAAGTTTTTAAATGATTTGTTTTTTGTATTTCTTCCGCTCAGGGTTAATTTGAGAAGGAATACACATATATAGACACTGTTTATAATTTCTATTTCTACTGTCGAAATGGTAATATACATGTTACATCGACAAAAATGATAATATATGTAATATTAATACATTTCATAACAGTTATATTCAGACTTAAAATTGTATATATTGTTTATGCTATCTTAATTATTTATATGATTACATTTATTGCCCTTATGACACTGAAAATTCCATAATAATATTGTTTGCATCATTTATTTTAATATATTTCTGAACAAACTAAGTTGCTTTTATGCTGTTTCGTTAATGTTCATTAAATTGTTGTAATTTTATTTAATTATGCGAAAGGGGATCCCGTTCGATATTATAACTAGCTGATTAGTGGCGCCATGAAGACGTCTAATTCGTCTGTCTACGGCTCCTCCAGTACGTTATCGAAAACCGATGTAGTAACAACATATTTCTTGTCGATCGGTCATAGTTTTTTTATCGGCATGGTCGGGTCCAGAAATAATTTAAGGCTGGAACTAAACTTTTTTTAAATGGGCAAACTCAGTTTTACCCCCTATTTAGTAAGTGCCAAGAGTTTTATATCTACAATAGTATTATTTCAAAAATCTTATTGTATTATGTCCCAAAATAATTATCACGACCTACAAACAATAAAATATACACCAGAAATTGCGGACCTGCATCATAGAATTTGAGATCCTCGTAGACCATTGTTTGATATTTTCATATATCCTCCCTATGAACCTCTTGTTTCAGGATGTATTGAGAGGATATCTTTAATGAGTAACCCAACTATAAATGATACAGTTTGAACCAACATAAAGTAATTTTGACTTTGATTAGGATTTCATAATATTGTAAGACGCGACAAATAAATAATTTTGGACTTTAATTAATCAAAACGAAATACAACAATTTTATTTTAATGGACATATTACGTTTGCCCCTATATTTATCAACGTTATTCACCAATATCTTCTAAGCATATATATTTTTATTCGATGTTTTTGGCGGGGATTTTCCCTTTCCCACCCCTTTAGGATCCATCCCCCTCTCACTTAGCGATAGAACATAACGAAGCTAGTGAGGATTGCATGGAAACCAACAGAATCTGCATTTGCTATCTGATCTCGACCCCTCTTGTTATCTGACTTGACATGAGGTCAATAGACGAACCGACACACATTAAGTGGACGTGAACCTTGTGGTTTCGTAGCCGACACCATTGCAGTAAAATGACTTCCCAGTGAGTAAACAGACCAACGGTTAATCGTATTACAATTTTTTTTGTCATAATATCGTAAGTAGAACCACAATATCCATTGCTACTTTGTTTATATTCATCCGAAATGATTTAAGCTTAGTGCTATAAAGCGTTTTATTTTATTTTAAAGGATTCAAATAGCGAATTTGGATGCAAATGATTCATACACGGGATTTATTGTGTTAGTATATTTTATTGCGAACAAAAAAAATCAGCACAATTTTTTTTTGGAATATCTAGTTTCTTATAGGAAATCCAAAATATACCAATTTTAACCTTAGTACTTATTCCCTAGAGTTATTTTATAGTACTATAATTTAGTATTTACTATCAAGTATTACCGTGATATGATCGTGATGATGATAATAGGAAATGGAGTCGTAAGGTTACCTTGGAGTTGGTCCGGATGTCGGCCTGGAACTGCAGCTACCAGCGACCTCCTTTAACTCTCTCCCTCCCTTGGCCAGGATCCTCGCCCGTGAAAGTGGTATTTGGTCCGGCTAAAGGATCCACACAATTGTAACTTTTTCATTTTTTTCGGAAACGTGTAATTTCATCGTATACTGTTCGCAAGAAGACCAATCATCGGCTTCGGGGTATCAACAGATCGGGAAAAGAACTCCTTAAGAATACTTCCGCTCTTCTGTTCACGAGAACCAAGTTCCGGCCGAAACGGCAAGAACGAAAACCTCGACCCACTAGTGTACGTTTATTGGACTCAATCCAGCATAAGTCGATTCAAATAGAATTATACATATTTTTTTAATATAGAACTTTATTAATCGCCGACAAAATGTCGTAATCCGTAATAAAATTTATTGAAATAAAAATATAATAAACTATGTAAGTTTCTGCTTCACGGTATCTTGTAGACGTAAAATTGGAATAGATTTTGAAAGTAACTACCGTACTGTAAAATGATTTTTCATATTTCACCCTCTGATAGTATCATACATAACCAAAGCGACTTTGACTCGATAAACTATAACATTAAATAGATAAAAATTACCTATCGAATTTTACGAAACCGAATCTGCCGTTTGATTCAGTGTTCTAGTTTTATCTCAATATTTTTATTATAATGTATGTCCTTCTTGACTCACCTCTGTCCTTAAGTCTAGACAAAACACAATTTCAGGTAATACCCATCATGTTACTGAAATAGTATAGGGAGGGGGCTTAGAAGAATGCGATACAGTCTTGTATATGAAAATTAAGATAAATTTGCCTAATATAATAAAGTTAATTCAAAATTAACATTACTAAGTAAGAGATGATTTATTTATTTTTTTAGTTTATATATATATATATATATATATATATATATATATATATATATATATATATATATATATATATATTTAACCCAAAGCGCATAATGAAACCTTTAATTGAAAATAATCGTGGGACTTGATATACAGACGTTGTTGTTGGTTCCGATTTTTTAAACAATTCTATGAAATTCTTGATTATAACTGATCGGTCGAAAGATGTACTAAATTTAGTCCAAGTATAAATCACAAACAGTGGAAATGTTTTATCTAAAGATATGTAATAATAAGATTTGTAAATAATAAGATTATTAACTAAGATATGTAAATAATAAGATAAGGTAAATTCTGTTATAACTCGTGTAATGATTTGAGATATGATGATTATTAAAATGAATAATTCAGCAAATTAATTTCTGATTAGGTATAAGAAGCAACCTCATACTTTTTATTCATTTTTTATAGATGATTAAACAACTTCTCCTCGTCTCCCTGTTCATAACAGTGTTTGCTCAATGGGATGTCTTCACCGAAAACGATGCCAAGAGATCCCAGATCTATTGCGGTGAGGAACTCAACAAGGCACTCTTCTTGATTTGTGGTGGCTTGTACAACTCTCCCTACAAGAAGTCCCTTCAATCATATGACGATTGTAAGTCTATTTTGCAGTTATTCTGGTACTAGGTCCCTTTAGAATAATAAAAATCACGGTACAAACCAAAAATGATCTCTGATCAAAAGACTACATATTCCAAATCTACCTATTAATATTATATAATATTTGTTGCACTATCCAGTTATACATATGAAATTATTTACTTTAATAATAAATTAGTTTAATTATAATTAATATGTTTTATCGGAATACGATTGGCGAAGGGTGCATTGCCCATAATGCCATCAGCTTAAATCTTAGTCGTTTAATTAATCGGTTTTATATTTCATCGTAATTCTAAAGGTATTTCGTGTCTTATAGCACAATATTCCCCAATTTTACGAGTGAATTAATAAACAATAGGAATGAATCCTTACTCGACTGGGCCATTGGGCCGAATGGAAAATGCAGTACATTATCTTTTGGAACAAGATCTTTCTTTTATACAGATCACTTACTAATATCCACTAATACAACTTACATTTTGGGAAAACACATCAAACAAGTAAACTGATCTTTTTATTTCAGATTATTCCGACTACAGCCTGTTGGACAGCTTGGAACAGTCAGGAGCTGATTTCAGATTTCCATTCCATCCAAAAACCCGGGCAATGTCAGCACTGCAATACAAGAGACTCAAGAGGGGAGTTCATGATGAATGTTGCCGTAAGAGCTGCAGCATCAACGAAATAAAGGGTTACTGCCTCAAGAAAAATTAAACAGACAACGTCCATTTTTCATTATTTGCTCAATAGTACTCAGATGTAAATCATTTTATTTCTTCTCCCTTTATTTTTATTTATTTATTTATTTTAAGTGCTCGTGTAACATAATTTTTATTTGATATGGTTATTTTTCTACATGGTGTTAGAAGATTGATGAATAAAACATTATATATTTGAAATAGATGGTTTTAATGCATTAAACTACCAAAATCCATATTATAGTTAATAAACCTATTAGTCCAGATACTTTTACTTTAACACAACTTTGAACTTAATGAACTCTTTTAATTTTTATCATAATATTGTATGTGAGTGTTCTATGGTGTAGAGTCCAAGTTATCCAATTATAAAATATTGTCGAATGTTTTACGAACGTCGAACAACGTCTAAACGACGCCAGTTAGCAAAAATCATTTTATTACTCGAGTTTAAAAACTATGAAGCTATCTAAGATTTATCGTAATGTCGGCTTTTAATGTTTCGACATTTTTTTTTCAAAATATCGAGAAATAACGACTTTTGTGTTTCATCCGGCAATATTTCCGTTTCTATAATTATATCAGTACTATTATTTCCTTCCGTTGGCACTTTGGCAATTGAACAAGCCTCTTCTACAATCCTTCCCCACCTCAAGGTAACCGAGGCCTACTTCAAGGCCTCGAAACATTGAAAAATCAAAATTATAATTTATGTGATATATATAAACTAATATATTTAGGAGTCTTTGACTCCTTTCTATTCGTGGCGAGCATTCCTCTCCATCCCCTAGCACCCTGCTCTACCCAAGAGGGGTTCCGCAAGAACGTATCGTTCAGGGTCCCGAAAAGTCTACTTCCGCTACTGACTTCTTTCTTCTTTCATGGCTCTACAGCTCACCAATGAGCCTTGGCCTCCTCGATACGCTTCCGCCAGTCCTCACTGTCCAGTGCAGCGGACTTCCACTTCCGAACATTTAGCAGGCTCCTGGATCCTTCTCCTGCCATCCACCTCCATATAATTATATAATTGACTTATTCCAGTCATTTACACCACACGTTAGCAGAACTGCTATTAAAAAGTCGGCACCTTGGTCCTTATTATTTTTGAAAATGTTGATGGCATCAGCAATTTCATCATGAGGTGGCTCGATATTTATTTCTCGTTCTTTTTATTCTTCCATCTGACTTATATTCATTCACTCATCAATGGTACTTTCCATAGGCGGATCATATACGGGGCACGTGGCAAAACCCAGACGGTTTTTGTGTACTGTGGAGAATCCATTACAGTACATACTTATAGGCAAATCATGTGATGATAGTTGGTAAAATATATGAATAAAATAACAGAAATAACCTGAATGAAACTATTGTTTAGATATTTTAATATACCTTTGAAACCTTTCTATAAATACTAAAAATTTATTTCTAAGTTATTGTTGCTTTTTTTCTCCATCTGCCCGTTTTGCCCCCCCCCCAGAAAAAAATCCTGGATCCACCCTTGGTACTCTCGCCTCTTCAGTTGAGGATCTTATTGGAGTGATCCCTCCTTTCAGGAAGAACATAATATTTGTTGGTCACTCCAAATGAAGTCTACAGCAATTACTTTCATATCGTACCTTGAGCATGCATCCAGAATCCTTTCGATAGTTCGAAGCCATACTTATCATCTTCATCAGATGCTTCTGTGGGGACATGTCCACTAATCAGGCTAAATTGTAAAACTTTCCACGCATTAAGACATCTTAGTGGGATAACTGGTTTATACCGTGTTATCATCTGCCTGTGCTTGCCCTTTAAAACAAATTCTGTGCTGAATTCCTGTAGGTTCTAGTGACAACTGTAATAAATGGAGAAGTTTTTTTCCTTCTCTTCGTACCCTAGTCTGCCGACATATATCACTTCGGGTATGAGGAAAAGTTTACATCCTATTCTCAGACCTACTGAATATAACACAAAAATTCATAAGAATCGAGTCGTTTCGGAGGAGTTTTGTTACAAACACTGTGGCACGACAATTTTATATATGTTTAGTTCTGTATTTGATATTTAGGAAGTCTAATTTTTTTATATATATAAACCCGGGTCAGTCTATTTTTTCACTGCCTACTAAATTAGTCATTTGTTAACCGCTAAAAAAAAACAATTGTCATATGTTGTGAATTGCAAGAATTGAATTTGTTTCCAGTTGGTTAGTTAGTTATCCCGCTTGTCCTATACCCCTTTATCTTCTTCTTATATCTTTCCGAATTGAGAGGACCGGCATTGACGTACGCTACGGTGAGCTCACCTACGAGACGTCAGTGAAGAGAGGAAGACAAGTTTTTCGGTAAGTTTATTTTCTTTGATTTTATTTCCTTTCTTCATTGTCAAATTGTCCGAGGACGACTTATCGAGTAGTACCGTATTAGTTTAATATTGTTGCTCAATTTAAATGTTTAATTTCAATTTATTAAAATTTAATTTCATTTTTTTTTTAATTTTCAATTTTGTTTTATCATAATTTTTCCTAATTTTTTTTCCATTTTATTTTTCAATCGCGTTTCATACAAAATTTATGGTCCTCCGGGGCCGGATTAATTAATTAAGAAAATTATTTAATTATTTTCTCAATTCGGAATTTAACCAAAATAAAATTTTATTTACTATTTCTTTGATATCTCGCATAGCAACCACGAGGTCGTTTGCTTTCGTCTGATCTAACCTCACCTCACGCTGCTTCGTTTAGTTTCGGGAAGAAGCGAACTGCAATTTTTATATAAATTTGTAACAATTTAGCAAACTCATTTTTTTTCTCCATAAAACAGTACACTTAGCAGTTGAGATTTGAATTTATGGTAATTAAAGTTAAACGTTGTTTTTTCTGAATATTTTCAGTACTATTTTCGTCACATTTTTATTTTAAATTTTCAAGATGGCGGATGATAAAATTAAGTTATTAATTAAGAAGAGGGAAAAATATTTTCATAAAATTCAAACTGTTTATGACTTATCCAAAAATCTTACAAAGGAAAACTTTTCCATTTTTTTATCCCGAATGGAACAAATTGACATGGATTACAAATCGTTTGATGAAATCCAGGATCAAATTATGGAAATTGCTTCTTAAACAGAATCTCCCGAAAATTTCGACACGGCCGCTAGGTCTCAAGACTGCGACGAGTTATACTATTCAGCAAAGGCAGTAGCCTCGCAATATGCTAAGCCAGCTACTGGTACTAGCCTGTCTACTAAAAATGAGAGACCAGATATAGGGCATGCGAAACTACCAAAAATCAATTTACAAATATTTTCCGGCGATCTTCAAGAGTGGCCCAATTTTTACTGTCTGTTTCGGTCCCTTATTCATGAAAATCGACAAATAGCGTCATCTGAAAAATTTTACTATTTACGCTCATTTTTGAGAGGCCCACCTTTGAAATTAATCGAATCGATTCATTTGTCCGATGATAACTATCAGATTGCATTCGAAACGTTAGTTGATCGGTACCAAAACAACCGGTTATTGGCAAATTTTTACCTGGAAAAAATTACGAATTTTAAACCGCTTTCCCAAGAAAATCTTCAAAGTTTGCAAAGGTTATCTGACGTTTTCCTAACAAATGTTGCTGCACTCAAGGCATTGAATCTACCAGACTAATCGGATACACTTCTGCTTCATTTTGGTCTTCGTTGCTTGGATACGGAAAGCATAAAATTATTCGAAGCCAAGTATTCAGGGGTTCAGTATCCAACGTACAAACAATTCTCGGAATTTCTAACCGAGCGTTGTAAAATTCTCGAACTGAGATCTCCAGGTAGGAGCGAGTCTAATCCAAACCAAAGGGCAAATTTCCCACGAAAGGCCGCTCTGATCACGACTAACCCGCATCACAGTCGAACTTCTTCACCGCCAAATAAATCTGCTTCCACCGAATGCTCCACCGCTCATATTGTATGCCCTCTTTGTTCAGCTTCACATAAGCTACATCAAAGTGAAACATTTTTGAAGCAAAATGTAGATGCCCACTGGGACACTCTAAAAACTTTGAGAAAATGCTTTAATTGCCTGGGGAACCACATGTTGTCAAAATGTAACTCCAAAGGTAACTGCATCTCATGTGGATCCTCTAAACATCATTCACATTTGCACCGCTCTGCTTTCACCGCCGCACCTAGGGAATCACTTGAAAATCCGCCTCCTACGCAAGCACTATCCTGCAGTGCCTGTACTTCACCATCCAGTAATGCGTACTCCACGGTATTGCTGGGCACAGCAGAGGCCTTCCTTACAGCTTCGGATGGTAGGCATGTTCCTATACGTCTAGTTGTGGATCCTGGCTCTCAGGTGTCGTGCATAACCAGGGAAATGGCTCAACGCTTAAATTTAAAGCTCCAAAATTGCCCACTGAACATCACAGGCATTGGTAACCATGTTACGACTAGCAAGACAAAAATGGTCTCTTGCATGTTGACCCCTAAACACCGTCGAGCTAACTCTATTTCAGCAGAGGCTGTGGTACTCCATGAAATTTGTCCAGAGTTACCGGTTACGAAGCTCTCAAATGAGCTTAAAAATCGATTTTCCTCCATTTTATTAGCTGACCCGGCTTTCCACGTAAAAGGGAAAATAGATTTTCTTCTGGGTGCTGATCTCTATCCCGAAATCCTTTCCGACGACAATAATTCCGTCAACCGGGGTAATCCATCAGCTGTGAAAACTTCCTTTGGGTGGATTTTATTGGGGAAAATTACCGAACCAGCAGAAAATAGGGTCGTAACGCTTGTTGATTGCACCTTGCCACTTGACATTGCACTTCAGCGTTTCTGGAAGACTGAAGAGGTCGCATCTGTAGAACCGCGGAACCCGGAAGACGAATTATGTGAGCTACATTTTATGAACACCCACCGCAGAACACCCTCTGGCCAATACATAGTTTCTCTTCCTTTTAAAAACACCAAGGCTCCAAGGCTGGGAAATAACCGCGAAATTGCTCATAGACGACTCCTGAACATGGAGAGCAGGCTCAAGCGGACAAATTTAGAACCTCAATATAAAGACTTCCTCCAGGAATATTTGGACCTGTCACACATGAAATTAGCTTGCCAAGCCTCACCATATGTCATTCCACATCATGCTGTGGTAAAAAGTACCAGCTCTACAACGAAACTGCGCGTTGTTTTCGACGTTGAATATCATTGAATGACCGCTTATACACCGGTCCGAAGCTTCAGCGAGACTTGACCAATATAATTTCTAGTTTCCGACTCTATCGAGTTGCCGTTGCGCCGACGTTAAGATGATGTAAAGAGGAATCTTAATCGACGAAAATGACCGTTGTTTTCAACACATATTCTGGCGTGCTTCGTCTGCCGAACCCGTGAGAGAGTTCGAGCTCAACACGGTCACATATGGTCTCTCTACATCTCCGTTCCTCGCGCAGCGCGTCATGAAACAACTAGTTGAAGACGAAGGTGAAAAATGGCCGCTCGCAGCGCACGCACTTCTCCATCAAACTTATATGGATGACATAGTAGGGGGAGCTGATACAGAGGAGGAAGCTCTTATATTACGTCATCAGTTGGAGCAATTGTTAGGTGCTGCTAAATTCCTCCTGCGCAAATGGTCTAGCAACAGCGAAAAGGTGCTAGCTTCAATTCCACCTGAACACCGGGAGCAAGCGCTAACCATAGATCAAGAAGATAGCTGTACGCTGAAAATACTTGGTCTCCAATGGCTACCACAAGAGGACTTATTTTCTTATGCCATCACCAAGACTACGGGTCCTGCAAACAAACGACACGTCCTCTCTGTCATAGCGAGATTGTTTGACCCTATGGGCTGGCTAACCCCGATCATTTTTTGGGCGAAGCGATTTATGCAGTTGTTGTGGAAGGCCGAGCAAGATTGGAACAGTCCTTTATCAGCGAAACACCACAAAGTCTGGGAATCATTTTTGCAAGAACTTCCCGCGCTCTCAGACATCCAGATCCCTAGACTTATCAAAATTCTCGAAAACCCGCTATTTTATTTAATCGGCTTTGGCGACGTATCTGAGAAAGGGAATAGCGCGGTAGTGTACCTTTTAGAACGGTCAGGTGATAATGCCAAGGTTCATTTAATTAAGGCTAAAAGTCGAGTCGCCCCCCTTAAACCAAGCCTTACTATTCCCAGATTGGAACTCTGCGCATGTCTGCTGTTAGCCCGCCTTATTGAATCCCTCGAAGAGTTACGAACCGCCATTACCATCACAGCGATGCATTTATTTACGGACTCCACAGTCGCTCTCTGCTGGATCCACACTCCACCCCACCGATTAAAAACTTTCATCGCCGATGTAGAGATCACACCACCTGACCTGTGGGGTCACTGTTGCAGTCAAGATAATCCAGTTGATTGTGGATCCCGAGGTCTGATGCCTCGCACTCTGATGCAGTTTTCTCAGTGGTGGGAAGGACCACCATTTTTGCAATTACCTCTAAACAGATGGCTAGATTCTGACTTTGATCAGTTAGAAGAAATTCCTGAAATCAAGGATGAGACTACTGTGATGTTAGCCACCGCCGAACCGAACGAACTTGTTACCACCATCAGCTCCTTTTCATCGCTCCAACGCCTCAAAAACGTATTCGCCGATGTTCTTCGCTTTGTTAACAACTGCCGCACCGCAAAATCACATCGTAAAACCGGTGTACTGTCTGTTTCAGAACTCCGAGACAGCATGAATTTATCTGTCCGCCTATCCCAGTTGATTGATTTTATTTATTTTTTATTTTATTTTAAATTTTAAATTTTTTATTTTATTTTATTTTATTTTTATTTTATTTTATTTTTTATTTTTTATTTTTTTTTATAATTTTTTTTTTAAATTTTATTTATTTAATTAAATAAAAAAAAATAATAATAAAAAATTAAAATTAAAATTAAATAAATAAAAAAAAAATGAATAAAATAAATAAAAAAAAATAACAAAATAAAATAAAAAATTTAATTAAAATAAAATAAAATAAAATAAATAAAATAAAAAATAAAAAAAAAAATAAAAAAAAATAAAATAAAATAATATAAAAAAAAAAAAAAAAAATAAATAAATAATGAATAAAATAAAATAAAATAATAAATTAAAATCAAGCTGGGTATCACCAAATCAGACTTCATCCCCGGGATCAGGCGAAAACAGCTTTCACGTTCGAGCGGGGACATTACGAGTTCACGAGAATGCCGTTTGGACTAAAGAATGCGCCCCTCACGTTCCAGCGGCTAATGGACGAATTCCTCAGGGGAGTAGATGAGGGAATTTGCCAGGTCTATATGGATGACCTTCTCGTGTTTAGTAAATCAGAGGACGAACATGTGAAACACCTTCGGCAGGTCTTCACGAGGGTTCGCGAATTCGGTCTGAAACTGTCTCCGGAGAAGTCCGTGTTGGGTAGAACTGAGATAAATTTTTTAGGGCACACGGTGTCTCGGGAAGGAGTTAGGCCGGATAGGTCCAAGGTGGAAGCGATCACCAAGATGGCGATACCCCGGGACGTGAAAGGCATTAGAAGACTTTTGGGGGCCCTTAATTACTATAGACGTTTTGTTCCGGACATGGCGTGGTACCTGGTACCCATCAATAACTTGTTAAAAAAGGGAGCGCGAGTAGTTGTCCCATCGGTCACGGAGGACAACTTGAAGAAATGTCTGGAGCATCTGACGGGAGAACCGGTGCTAGCGTTCCCAGATTTCACTAAGCAGTTCATTGTGACTACCGATGCCAGCGAGTACGCCTTAGGGGCAGTATCGTCTCAGGGACATGACCAGGGGGACCGGCCTATAGCATATGCGAGCAGGAGACTGTCCGATGCCGAGGCCAGATATAGCGCATTGGAGAGGAGTTACTTGGCATTGTCTGGGCGGTCGACCATTTCAGACCATATTTATTCGGCAGAAGATTCAGGGTCCAGACGGATCACCGGCTGCTAAAGTGGATGGGCCAGCTAAAAGAGTCGTCCACTCGAGTGGCTCTCTGGAAAGAGAAGCTCAGCCTGTACTCCATGGACGTCGTCTACAAACCTGGGAAGGAAAATGTAGTCGCCGATTGGTTGTCGCGGGCACTCATGGTGAATGCTATCGAAGAGGATGTCGCAGGACCATCGGGAGATATCCGGCAGTTTCTGCAGGATTGGTCGCCGGAGGGCGAAGGAGAACGGTCTACCACGGAAGCGGGAAGAGAAGAGGTATCGTCGGAAAGAGAGAGCTCTACGGACGAGAGACCGGGGGATTTAGAAGAAATTGACGAAATTGTTAACGACAAACCGAGGTAGATAATTTGGAAAACGAAGACGTCAGGCATGCTGTCAATAGAGTATCTGCGTTACGGGCGGTCGCGCATCAATGTTATCTCGTCGCAACCAGGGGTGCGATTGGACCTCGTCTGTAAAGCCCTCAAGGACGCTTCTAAGCCGGGGCACACACACCATCTTTACGTGGGTAACGCAGTAATATGGGAAAAAATACGACAGGTGTGGATAACGGACCAAATCCCGGATCGCGTTTTCATCCGGTGCAGGATCATGGTGAAGACTATCAGGGACGGCGGCGGACAGAAGGAAGTGACCGGGGCCTACCACGTGGGCAAAACCAACCATCGGGGGGTTAATGAGACGCTGCAGGCGATGAGGAGGCGATATTATTGGTCGGGTATGCGGCGGACGATCCAAGAAGTTATAGGGGCGTGCGAGGTCTGCATGATTACGAAGTATGACCGCCACCCACCGCAGGCCGTACAAGAAGAAACACCTACGGGGGATCGGCCACTCCGAGATCTGCAAGTGGACACGTTCACCTGGAAGGGTTTTACGTGGCTCACTACCATCGACGTTTTCAGTAAGATCGCCATGGCTCACCTCATTCACTCCAAGGAAGCAGAGTCCGTGTTATCAGCCCTCTGGACATGGTTTATGTTTTATGGGGTACCCGATACCATAACGTCCGATAAAGGGAGGGAGTTCGACAACGCTGTGGTGAGCGAGGAAACGCGTCAGTTGGAGGTCGCGTGGCGTTTCAACACTCCGAGACACCCGAAGGGTAGGGCAGGGGTAGAGCGGTTGCATAGCACGCTTAGCGACCACCTCAGGGTCTACCACGTCGAGCAGAGGTTGACACCGGACGTAGCGATGTGGAAAGCAGTTGCGGCGTACAACCATTCTGTCGATTCCGTAACGGGGTTCTCTCCGTTTGAAGTGTTGTTTGGGGTTGGCGGGCCCAGTCGGGATCCCGAGGGTACGGTTGGAAGTAACGACGCAGCGCGCGACATTGTCGCGAACCACGTGCGGTTTCGAGAGGTGTGGGAAAAAGCGCGAAGAATGATCGTGAGGGAAAAACGTACCAGAGTTACTAGGGAAAATGCGAGAGTCCGAGATTGCTCGGAACAACTCCAAATTGGGGCCATCGTCTACAGGAGAATTGGGTCTAATAGGGGTAAGGAACCACGGAGATACGAGGGGCCATTCCGTGTTGTAGTCATTCGGGAACACAATACAGTCACTATCGAAAGTGTAGGGGACCCCAGGAGGCGGCGGACGGTCCATATTGAACAGCTGAAATTTCCTCTGGGGTCTGGAGTGCCTTCGCCTACTCCAGTGGAGTGTTAAAATGTGCGGAATAAGAAAGTGTTCGTATTTCTATAAGTGTAAAATTTTGTTTTCTTATTATAATTAGTAGCTATTTTTGTTTTTCCTTTTTTTTATCTGTTGTTGAGGACAACAATCAGTAGGGTGTGGTATTGGTTGTTTTATTATCCCTTGTTGCTGTATCTTACTTTTGTTTTATTGTACAATTGTATGGTATTTATTTGTATATACTGTAATGGTGTGTGTCTGGGAGCTGTAGTGTTGTACAGGAGCCAGCTCTGCTACTCGCCTGGACTGGTCCATCCTTTAGTTTCCAAAAGTGTCTGGAAACTGGAGGGGGGGAGTTAAGTGCCATAGCCAGGTAATAGTAGAGCTTAATCCTACTGAGAATATGAACAACTCCCAGATCTTATATAAGAAGGATTAAGTTATCAATAAAGTCAGTTGTAACCAATCTCTCTGTGCGTTATCATTTCTAAACCTTTCCTTTTTTTTTAGTCAATGTGTCTCGAACTCGTTAAGTTATATATATATATATATATATATATATATATATATATATATATATATATATATATATATATATATAGAATAGAATAGAATAGAAAATAAACTTTATTCTGGGACCATGTCCCTTTAGAATAACAATAATGAACAAATAAAAAAAACATAAAATTCATCTGGCCAGAAGGCTACATAATAACACAAATCATGAAATAATCAAGTGTGACAAAACATTGTAAAAATAGAAATAGCTAAGAAAATAAATAAATAAAGTACGAAGAACTTGACTGCTTTTTAACTAATTGTCGAAAATAAATGTATTTATATTAACAAAATAATGATTAATAATATTAATACAGTAGTTAATGACGAAATTGCTAACTAAAATAATTGATTAGCATAGCATACGATAATACATTTAAAAAGTCGGTATCATCTTTGTTGTTGGAAAAATAAACAAAACAAAAGGGTAGCGGGATCGAGTTTACAATACTGATATATTCAAACGGACGTTTGACCTGCTTGGAGAGCGACTTTTTGAGATGCCAAGAGATGATGGAAAAGCAGGGATTTAAATGAAGCTAGTGAAGAGGAATGGCGAATGAAAGGAGGGATTGAATTCCACACAATGGTGGAGCGGGCGAGGAAGGAGCGCTCGAATGCCTTAGTTCTGTGGGAAGGAATGTAGAAATCGGAAAGGCGAGATCTTGTTTTGTGGTGCTGGACAGAGGATTTGAATGGGAGGAGACTATAGATATATGAAGGGTGTTGCGAGTTGATGGATTGGTATAGAAAAACGCTAAGGAAATATTGTCTACGGATGGGAGGGAAGAGCCACTTTAACTCATCATAGTGATGTGACACCCGGGATCGCCTCGGAGTACCAAGGACAAATCTTAAAGCGCCGTTCATTATTCTTTTTAAGCGGCTCTCAAGCATTTTCGAGAGGCCCCCGTATACCACACTGCAGTAGTCGAAGGTTGTGTAAGGAGATGCCGAGAACGATGGAATAATTTTAGGGAACTAATTATTCGTCGGGATATTTGGGTGACATGTGGTTTCCAGGAAAGGTTTTGGTCAATGGTAATGCCTAGGTTTTTAACGGAAGAGTTGAAACTGATGGGGTGGTCGTTTAGGATTAATGTTGGAAGGGTGGGGATAGTTGCAAGGAGGGAGTTGGAACCTAGAACAATGGCCTGGGTTTTCATTGCGTTCAATTCCAGTTTGTTCAGCTTTGCCCAGGCACTGATCCTATCTAGGTCTTGCTGAATACTGGCGAACGCAAATGAAAGCTCAGATGGAGGAAAGGATAAATAGATTTGGAAGTCGTCAGCATATAGATGGTAGGAACAGTGGTGAACAGATTTAGGAAGATCATTGATGTAGCAGTTGAAAAGGAGAGGAGAGATGCTTGAGCCCTGTGCCACACCTGAGGATAGAGTAAGGAAAGAGGAAAGGGGTTGGTTGGGCATAGAGACCGCTTGGGACCTATCAGAGAGAAAGGATTGGAACCATAGAATAGAGCTGTAGGAAAAGGACAATGACTTTAGTTTGGAGAAGAGGATAGAATGGTCCAAGGAATCGAAAGCTTTAGAAAAGTCTAGGAGGATTAGCACGGTTAGTTGTTTGTTGTCCATGGCTTTATATATGTCATTGGTGATTTTGGTAAGGGCAGATTGAGTGGGAAAACCTGGGCGAAAGCCTGATTGAAGCGGAACGAGGAGTTTGGACTGTTCGAGAAAATTTGATATTTGAGACTGGACTATTCTTTCGAGAGGTTTGGAAAGGTTGGAAAGTATGGAGATTGGCCGGTAGTCCTTGGGAGATAATGGGGTTGGGGTTTTATTTATAGGATGGACTAGGGATTTTTTCCAGGAAGTCGGAAATACTGATTTTTGTAGTGAGAAGTTATAAATGAAAAGTAGGACAGGTAGGATATCGATGAGGCATAGTTTGAGTAGTTTGACGGGTATCTCGTCTAATCCGGTAGAACTGGAGCGGGATTTAAGAACGGAGGAAATAATGTCTGTAGGTGATATGTCTAAGAAATAGAAATTGTCGGGGTTGAAAGATGGCGTTAATAAAAAGACGGAGGAGGAGGATTTTGATGTGTTAATTGAGGCAGACAAAAAATATGAGTTCATTTCATCGGGAGAAGCAGGGGAGGCTCTGGAGGATGTTGGATTGCAGAGGGCGAGCTTTCGTAGGAGTTGCCATTTAGATTTAGGATCGGGAGCAGTGGAAAGGGCTTCGTGGAAGTATTTGGATTTTGCTTGTCTGATTGTAGATTGTGTCAAATTGCGAAGAGCCCTGAACGCTTGGTAGTCATCAGTAAGCCTAGTGCGTCTAAAGCGTCTACGAGCAGCATCACGTTTCCTTTGCAGGTCTTTAATTTTTTGACACATCCAAGGCGCAGGATGGTGGCGGAAGGTTAAGGATTTGAGTGGGGCGTGGGTATCCAGGATGCTTTTGAGATTGGCAGTGAGTATGTCGACCATTGAATCGACGGTGGTACAGGAATAAATTTGGTTCCAATTCAGGGTTTCGAGGGAAGGAGATATATTTTCAGAAGTGAGTCCATAGGTTGCGAAATGTTATTGTTTTCGGTAGGATTTCTGGAGTTTGGATATTATATGAGATTTGGATTAAATCGTGAGAGGACAGAAAAGGGACAGGTGATTGTGAGGAAGAAAGGAGTCTCTGGGATGAGTCAATGATGAACAAGTCTAACCAGGTGTCAGATCGGAGAGTGTGATGGGTAGGAGAGAAAGAGACAATGGAGAGGTGCAGAGAGTAAAAAAGGTTTCCAAGATACATTTTATCATTGGATTGGACCAGAAGATTGGTATTAAAGTCACCGGAGATTATGATGTGGTCGTAGAGAGGAACATGGTTGTAAAGGACCTACTCAAAGATAGGATCAAAAGGGACCAAAGGAGGGCGATACACTACAACGTATAGGAGAGGATTGGGTTTGCATGAAATTTCGACGCCAAGGAATTCTATGTGAAGGAAATTGGACACTGGTGAAGAAAACAGGATGCGTGATTTTAGGGAATTATGGACGTAAAGACCTACACCTCCCCCAGTCAGGTCAACTCGGTCGTGGCGGAGGAAGGAATAGTCAGGTAAGGAAACAGTGGAGGACGGGATATAGGGTTTTAGCCATGTTTCTGAGATTCCAATGGTGTGGAAAAAATTTTGGGTAAAATATTGCTGAATTCATCAAAGTGAGCGGGCAAGGATTGGGAGTTAATGTGACAGGAGGTTAGGACATTAGACATGATGGGGAAGCAGAAGAGAAGCTTTTTTTTTTCTAATTTTTTTCTTTTTACTAATTTCCCTGATGTGTACAGATAGTGTTCATAACATAATAAAAAATTTAGATACCAGCCATCCGTGAAATATCGGAACGCTCATTTGATTTCTTGAGAATATCGAAAGAGTAACCTGTTCTTACAGTAGCAGAAGAATTTCCTTTGTTATGCATATATATTATTTTTTGCTTTTTATTAATTTCCCTGATGTGTACAGATAGTGTTCATAACATAATAAAAAATTTAGATATCAGCCATTTGTGAGATATCGGAATGATCATTCGATATTTTGAGAATATCGAAAGAGTATCCTGTTCTTCTGGTATCGAAAGAATTTTTCTTTGCTATGCTTATATATTATTTTTTTCTTTTAATTATTTTCCCTGATATGTACAGATAGGGTTCAAAATATAATAAAAAATTTAGATATCAGCCATCTGTGAGGTATCGGAAAATATTTTTAGAATATCGAAAGAGTTCCTTATTCTTCATATATCGAATGAATTTCCTTTGCTATGCGTATATATTATTTTTTTTCTTTTAATTACTTTCCCTGATATGTTCAGATGAGGTTCATATGATAATAAAAAGTTTAGATATCAGGCATCTGTGAAATATCGGTTGATCATTCGATATTTTGAGAATATTGAAAGAGTACCCTGTTCTTCTGGTATCGAAAGAATTTTTCTTTGCTATGCATATATATTATTTTTTTTTCATTTACTTACTCTCCCTGATATGTACATAACATCAGAAAGAATTTAGATATCAGCCATTTGTGAAATATTGGAATGATCGTTCGATATTTTGAGAATATCGAAAGAGTACCCTGTTCTTCTGGTATCATAAGAATTTTTCTTAGCTATGCATATATATTATTTTTTTGCTTTTAATTAACTTCCCCGTTATTTATAGATAGGGTTTATAACATAATAATAAATTTAGATACTAGCAATCTGTGAAGTATCGGAAAATATTTTTAGCATATTGAAAGTGTACCTTATTCTCCTAATATCGAATGAATTTCCTTTCCTATGCATATAGTTTTTTTTCTTGTAATTACTTTCCCTGATATTTTTATTTTGTTTTATAGATACAAAACCCTTTTATTTGTCCAAGTTATCTTTTATTATTTATTTCTTTAACAAGTAGACGTTTCGACCCATGTAGTCATTCTCAATACATGTTTTTTATTTTATCATCATTCAGTTAGCTGAATTCAATCCGTAAAAATCTATATAACATTCAAAAAAGCAAAACATTAACATTATAAAATTTAACATTATAAAAAATTTTTTTATAAATATATACGGAATACATGAATCTTCTTAAAAATTATCCTATCAGTCACACCATCATACATGGCATCATCCAAAAAATTCACTGCATATAAATTACAAATATTACATTACTGCTATCCTCACAATAGTACACAGATAGACATACCTTATTTTTTTCCCTGTAGACCGATATTAAAATGCAGAAAGAGGAGGAAAGCTGGGTGAGGTCACCCATAGTCAGTCATTGCAACTAATAAGCAAAACTAGGACTTTGTCCGGTCTAGATTCTCTGAGTAACAATAGTTTGTTTTGTTTTATGTCTCACATTAATTATTATTTCTATGTCAAAAGTAAAACTATTATAATTCAAGCATATTCTTACTATTAATATATATTGAAAACTATTTTTTATTCTATTTTATAGATATCCCAAAATTCCTTAATTATTGTTATTATAAAGCTGCTAATCCGATAGGTAAAAAATATAAAGAAGTAGAAATGGATGTGTTAAAAGGTTGAGTTTATTTTATTTATATAAGCAAATTGGTTATCTGTAAAGTTAATGTTTTTTTTTATTTTTATGTTCATTTAATCTTAAAAAAATGGAGGAGTAGTATTTTGACAAATCTCCTCCCTTTTTATCATTCACTATATTAGTTAAATTATCTGTTATATACAGTGCTTCTAAGAATTTACGTTTTGTTGTATTGCTTTCCCTATGCAGTATTTTAGGTCTGTTAAAATTAAAAGTATGTAGTTGGGTTTTACTGTGGTTAGATAGCGATGTGTTGCTTTTACATGTTGGTTTTAAGCTGTTTTTCTGGTAATAAAATCTATTTTTAAGGTGTGTACTAGTATGTCCTATGTAGTTTTTGTTACAATTTTCACAATTGATGTTATAAACTACATTTTTGTTTTCTAGTAGTGGGATTCTGTCCTTTTGGTTATTTATTATGTTTTTAATAGGGTTTGTTGTTTTGTGTGCGAATTTAATTTCAGGAATATCGTACATTCTAAAGGCCGGTGCTATTGTTTCTGACAGTCCTTTTATGTATGTCAATGTTTTATATATTTTTTTGTCCGGTACTATTTCTGATATTGTGGTTTCATCCGTATTATTTGTTGTTGTATTATTTATTGGCTGTGTTTTTTGTTTTCTATTTGGAAAAAGTTTGTAATTTTATTTTGAGTAGGTTTAGTTGTTAAGATGCTATTACTGTTATTTTTGTTTAGATTGTTTAATATTGGTTTTGGGTTATATTTATTGTTATTAGGTCTGTTATCAGTTATCTTCATATGTTCATTTTCATCTTCATTTACATTATTTATTAATTTAATTTGTTTATACCATAAATTATTGATGAACTTTTTAGGGAAAGCATTACTTTCTAGGATGTTGAAGATTTTTGTTTTAGTTTCTTTTAAGTATTCTGTATCGGTTAGTTTAAGTGCTTTATTTATAAGGTTTTGTGCTGTTTTTGATTTGGTGCTTTGGATGATTTGAGTAGAAGTTTAACAGTTGTTGTGAGGATCTATCTTTTTTATACCATTTTGTGGTATAAATTAATTAAATTAATTAATATCGGTCTACAGGGAAAAAAATAAGGTATGTCTATCTGTGTACTATTGTGAGGATAGCAGTAATGCAATATTTGTTATTTATATGCAGTGAATTTTTTGGATGATGCCATGTATGATGGTGTGACTGATAGGATAATTTTTAAGAAGATTCATGTATTACATATATATTTATAAAAAAAATTTTTATAATGTTAAATTTTATAATGTTAATGTTTTGCTTTTTTGAATGTTATATAGATTTTTACGGATTGAATTCAGCTAACTGAATGATGATAAAATAAAAAATAAAAAACATGTATTGAGAATGACCACATGGGTCGAAACGTCTACTTATTAAAGAAATAAATAATAAAACATAACTTGGACAAATAAAAGGGTTTTGTATCTATAAAACAAAATAAAATTAAATTCAAGTCCAGTACCTAAAACCATTAATATTAAATGAACTACAGGTGAAACCCTAAGCACCTTATGAAAATGACACAGAATAAAGTAGAAGATCTTATCAAACAGTTCAGGAAAGAATTGATCTGCAACAGGGACCAGTTGAATGTAAGTCCTTACAATGGTGATATTGATAGTGATACCTTAAAATCGATTTTTGAATTACAATTAAAATTAATTAATGCAGAATGCAAACTGACTTACCTGAGACTATGTCTAGAACAAAGGATTATACCTAACCACTTACTTACACATATAATAGACATAGAAAACTGTTTTAATAAACAATACTTGAATAACACCAAACAAAATAATTTTTTCAACAAAATAGCACAAAAAATATTAATTTTAGATAAAAGACAAGCTTACTGGCTCATTAATAAAACCAAAAAACAAATACAAACCATTTTGGATCATATTAATAAAACTGATCAAGAGACACACTCATTTATAGTTGAAAATGCACCAAATGGAAAAATAAAATAAAAGATATTAAATTAACAAATACATACAAGAAATTAAATAAACCTAATAAATCCACCATAAAAAACCCATATAATACAAATAAAATCCCTACTATATATAAATCCACTATCTACTCTGATAATATCAATAAAAAAGATAAATCTTCACATGAATCCCTCAATATATTCAATCACTATGATAACTTATATAAAGAAAATAGAGTCATTAACCTAACCGCTCAAACAATACCTCATAATATTATAAATTTATTAAGTTTAGGAGACAATTTTAATTGCAATCCAGAATATAAAAAACCTAATATTTTCCAATTAATAGCTGACACAGAATCGATAATCAATTTTTTGGACACTCCAGATAGACATAAAAACGGCTTAAGAAACATAATAAGTAAAAACATACTAAACTTTTTAAACAAAGATACAAATAAACCAACCTCTATAACTAACCAATTTTCTAAATTAATAAATAAAGATTTGAAGATTACAAAAACATTTTTCAACAATAATCCAGACCTATGCATAATCAAAACAGATAAAACTAAACAATTAGCAATAATTACAAAAACAGAATACAAACAAAAAATGCTCAATCTACTCAATAATAAAGATATCTACAAAAGTATTAGAAATAATCCTATGAACGACCTAAATCAAAAAGTTAATAAATACCTAGACAAACTAATGAAATATAAATTTATAAATAAATCTCTAAAAACTAAATTAACTAACAACTACTATAACACACCCAGAATTCACGGCTACCTTAAAATACATAAAAAAGACCATCCACTCAGACCTATAGTGGATGGCACTAATAATCCAATAGATAAATTAGCAACTCACCTAAATAAGTCATTAAACCACTTTAATAATAGTAACGACTTTGACATAAAAAACGCAATAGAACTAAAAAACAAACTAAAAACATTAATCTAAAACCAGACCATATAATGTGTAGTCTTGACGTCATATCTATGTTCCCTAATATACCACTAAAAACAGCATATAAGATAATAAACGAAAACTGGGACAAAATAGAACCACACACTGAAATTAAAAGTAAAACAATATTCACAGAAGGTATAAAGTTGTGTACTGAAAATGGATTTTTTTCCTTCCAAAACAAAATATACAAACAAACCACAGGTTTACCTATGGGAGGAAGACTCTCAGTTAATCTATCAGGCATTGTACTAAATTTTATTTTGAGAGAGAGTCTACAAAAAATAAACAACCCATCAATATTTATAACAAAATACATTGACGACCTACTAATTATAACTAATAAATATGATTTAGAACAACTCACAAAAGTACTCAATGAACAAAACAAAAATATTAAATTTACACCACTACATCCCACTACTAGAAAACAAAAATGTAGTTTATAACATCAATTGTGAAAATTGTAACAAAAACTACTTAGGACATACTAGTACACACCTTAAAAATAGATTTTATTACCAGAAACCAACAGCTTAAAACCAACATGTAAAAGCAACACATCGCTATCTAACCACAGTAAAACACAACTACATACTTTTAATTTTAACAGACCTAAAATACTGCATAGGGAAAGCAATACAACAAAACGTAAATTCTTAGAAGCACTGTATATAACAGATAATTTAACTAATATAGTGAATGATAAAAAGGAGGGAGGAGATTTGTCAAAATACTACTCCTCCATTTTTTTAAGATTAAATGAACATAAAAATAAAAATAAACATTAACTTTACAGATAACCAATTTGCTTATACAAATAAAATAAACTCAACCTTTTAACACATCCATTTCTACTTCTTTGATGATTTTTTTTAGATAGATTTTGCAATATGATACCAATGAATGTTAAATCCTTTAATACAAAGTGTTTGTTTTCCATGGTTCATTTTTTCCTTCCCATACCCACTAAGAAAAAGGGCTTTTTAAAACAATGCTGAATAAGTAACTTTTATTTAATGGTTAATCAACTCTCAAAATGTCTAGTTTGGGGAAAATCACTTGTACAAGATTTTTTAAAGAACAATTATATATTGAGAAATACAAAAAATATAATTATTAAAAAATAAAAGTATTAAATATAAGTCAAATATAAGTATTAAAAATACAATGGCTTAATAATTAGTTGAAGAGGTGCTCCTTGATTTCTTTCACTTCAGTTACCAATATAAAAAACTCTATAGACTTTGGTTCATACTAATATTTAAATTACAAGGATTTGTTTCTCTGGTAAATTTTAAAGTTCACAATAAAAATTTTTTTAACTAAATAATGTTTTGACCAAATTTATTATTATTTAATATTTGAAAAATTGGAAATTGGAAACCAAATTGAAAAAAAGTAATAGCAAAAGCAAACAAAAAAAAATATGCAAAAGACTTCTATTTATGTACCAAAATTAAAATAGCAGAGTGGACATACTCTTAACAAAGTGTTTTTTATGAGATGGAGCAGAACAACAATGCTTGATTACTTTAGTTAACACTCAAAATAATAAACTTATAATGTAGAATAAATATATTTTACATCCTTCAAGAAATGCACCTCCACGGTGAAAGGCACAAAGAGAATGAAGAAGAAGGCTTTTTCTAGATTACATCTCTAAAAGCCTGTCGATAATGATTTTTTTTAGATAGATTTTGCAATATGATACCAATGAATGTTAAATCCTTTAATACAAAGTGTTTGTTTTCCACGGTTCATTTTATCCTTTCCATACCCACTAAGAAAAAGGGCTTTTTAAAACAATGCTGAATAAGTAACTTTTATTTAATGAATAATCAACTCTCAAAATGTCTAGTTTGGGGAAAATCACTTGTACAAGATTTTTTAAAGAACAATTATATATTGAGAAATAGAAAAAATATAATTATTAAAAAATAAAAGTATTAAATATAAGCCAAATATAAGTATTAAAAAATACAATAGCCATGACATAATAATTAGTTGAAGAGGTGCTCCTTGATTTCTTTCACTTCAGTTAACAATGTAAAAAACTCTATAGACTTTGGTTCATACTAATATTTAAATTACAAGGATTTGTTTCCCTGGTAAATTTTAAAGTTCACAATAAAAATTTTTTTAACTAAATAATGTTTTGACCAAATTTATTATTATTTAACCAATTGAAAAAAAGTAATAGCAAAAGCAAACAAAAAAAATATGAAAAGACTTCTATTTATGTACCAAAATTAAAATAGCAGAGTGGACATACTCTTAACAAAGTGTTTTTTATGAGATGGAGCAGAACAACAATGCTTGATTACTTTAGTTAACACTCAAAATAATAAACTTATAATGTAGAATAAATATATTTTACATCCTTCAATTAACAATTGATGCATCACAGTGAAAAAGAAAACAAGAAAACTAAGAACAAAAATGGGATGAGTTTCATTTTATCTTCAAGGCATTGTTCATCAAATTGATACTGATTTCAGAAAATCATTCATCACTGATCAATCTTCCAAAAACACCCAAACATCTCAGCATCCTGAAACAGTAAAAATATATCTATAGTTTATGTAAATGTCAAGGCTACATACAAGAAGTATTCCATCAAAAAATAATACAGCCACTTTTGGAAAATTAGTGAAAAAAAACATCTGGGCATCCCATGTGTGTAGAGTAAATTTATATTGAAAATGTTGATTAGTAACACCAGTTTGACAAGGAAAAATTTGAAGTAAACTGAATATTTTTTAGAAGTATAATGTTAATTTGATAAAAAAATCCTGTTTTATTATAAGTGCAAAGAACAATATAAGCACTATCTTGAACAGTAATAATACTTTATTCCACAAATATAAGCATTTATTGTTGATTTTTTTTTTGCCCCCCAGAAAAAATTCCTGAATCCCTGACATGAGGACATATTATATTTTAAAAAAAATAATCTCTTACTTACATTATTATGCTCTTGAATTGCTATCATCACAGTTACCTCCATTACCATATTTCTCTGAAGGCATAAATTTTTTAGACTTAATAACGATCCTATGATTTTCGAAATTGTATTCGCAATAAGGATCGTTACATTTTAAATATGCAAAAAGTCCATACGGTACCACGTTCAATCTTGATTGCATATTCTTCTTCAAACAATACGGGCAAAACTTTGATGGTTCATCAGCAGAAGACATTTTTAATTAGATGCACAACAATGTGGTCTCTAACCTAACTAAACTTGGATTCACTCAATCAATCGATTAATCGATCCTTATGTGAATTGCAGTGAGTAAGAAATCAATACGACACTAATTTGAAAGTTTTAAAAATTTGCATTTTTCATCTTATTGTTTAGTTAATTAATTTTTTAATAATTTTATCACTTGTTATCCTAGGTTATAAAAGTTTGTTCATTTTAGGGCTTTAGGCTTCTGTTTTATTTACTGGTTCTATTCCTAGAAAGATGTATATAATTGTATAAATAAACAAATATTACCTAGCATTTTATGTTTTTTTTAAACAATCAAGAGTCCAAGCTCGAATAATAAGGATCTGTTATTGAATCTATATCAATTTATTTATTTTTTTCTAATATATTTAATGTTTCTTTAAACTTGTCAGAAATAAAGTTAGGAAATATGCTTCACCATTGTCATTGAATTCATGTTGTTTTGAACTACGATAGTGTTCTTTAGCGGATTTGTTTAAGCACGTCCGAAGAAATCCGAGTGCAAAGATTAATATTTTAAATGCTGTCGGTTCATTTTTTTTTTTTTTTTTTAATTTAATTTAAAACATAGCTGTAGCCCAGCCGATGCCAATTTATTCAAGCAAAGCTGGAAATGATGTAAATTCACCTAAATAATAAGCAACGAAAAATAATAACAAACCCTCAGATTCTTCACCTCATGCCAACTTTCAGACAACACACTCATACAAGAAATAGGAAATTATACAAAAACAACAACACAAAAATACAGACACAAACGAACAAAACACATACTATTATAAATAATATGCATTTTGTATTATATTATACATAAATTTTGTCTTAAGTAAATCCTATGTACTCTCATTTCTGTTGGTTTTTTTAAAATTTTACCAACAACAAAAACATATTAATCAGTAACCGTTGTAATGTGAACTCATTTTCATTGTAAGGGATTATCCCACCAATGTTTTTAAATTTGTACATATTTTAAAATAAAATAAAACAAAATATTAAAAAAAAAAAAAAAAATAATAATAATTAATTAATAAGTATTCCACAGTTTTTAATTAGGTATGTCTTAGCGTGGATCCATAAGAACTCGAAATTTTAACACTTTTTTTAATTTTATTTTTTGTCTTATGGACTCAATATGTTTATAGAACGAGAATATTCACTCTTATCACAATGGGGGAAACTGTCATAGCTCTCGAATTCTCTGGTAGGCCAAGGAAGGAACTTTTCTCTTCCTCTTATTTCTTCTCTGTCAGGTCTTAGTTCCTCCTCATCAATATCCTGATCATTGCTAGATCGGTACGTCTGGTGGAGATGCAGGTACATCCTGCTTCTCTCCGGATTCAAAATTTCCTCATAGTATTGGAACCACCTACCTTTGATTTAATCAGCCTCGGTATGATTTCTGGATTGGTCTAGGCACACTTCAGTCTGTTGGGTAGGTAGTTCTCAGCGATTTAGAGCCCTCGTAGAACTCTCGGCTTTCTCGTGCCTGGAAATGTTCTTGCATCTTGTCTAGTTTTCTGGCCTCATATCTTTAGCTCTTTTCTTAGCTCGCATTATTCTTTGGCATCTCTTCTTTTTGCAGAATATGTATCGGATCTACTGCGAGTTTTACTTTGGAGCATCTCTATTAGTGTCTCATTCTTTCCTCATGGCCCTCTCACATTCCCCACAAAACCATGGGTTCCTCCTTCTAGCCTTTTCACCCCCAGAGTGTCGTAACCCTGATTGATTCTACTTGACTACGCAACCTTTCTTGACCTTTGTAGATCTGGCACCTAGTTCTTCCGCAGTATAATATTGGCCCCAATGTTAGAGTCTTTCATTGAATTTTTGTCGTGGACCTATCTTCATCAGTCCCTAAAGTCTAAAATCTAAATGTTTTTTTCTCCGATGTCCTATTCTTCTTTTCCAGATACTGGTTGTATTTCGCCAGAACCAGAACGTGGTTAGAATAATATTCCGCCCTTTGAAGCTTCGGGCGTCCTTTATGAATGAGGAGCGTCCCTTTTCCACTTATATGAGGTCCAGCGGAGTTGTAGTCCTGTCTCCTGGGCTTCCCATGTTTTCTTTTCTAAATATTTGTGGGGGAACATTGTGATTATAACCTCCATATCATTCGAAGCAGCGAAATCAGTGGTTCGGAAGCCTTTGTCATTTTAGTCTTGTGTCTACTATGCTGCAGAGTGGTGGGTTTTTATATTTCTTCCTTGCAATTTGGGCATTGAAGACACCAACTATAATCTTGGTATCGTACTGAAGCATCTTATCGGCCAGTTAGGCATAGAAAGCTTCTTGTTTTTCCCTTTGCATCTTCGCTGGGGTATATGCACTAATCAATGATATATTACACAATCTACCCTTCAATCTGAATCTGCAAGTACTGTCACCGACGCAGTTGTACCCCGGCAGTGAATGTTTTCCTTATCACAATCCCGGTTTCTCTCCGATCCTCCTTAGAGTCACTATTTATTGTTAACACTTCCCAAAGATATCAGTTTAGTATCATTCCCATCGTAGTTCTTTTAGTGCTACCATTAGGGTTCTACCGATATAACCGGGTACAGTATCGATACTTTTCTTTTCGATACCGAATTTTTGGTATCGATACTTTTGTTCCGAAATGTTAACGATATCGGTATGGAAAACTGAATATCGAAACAGTAAAATGACATTTCTTTTTTTCTTTTTTTTTTTTGCTCATCCAAACAAATCCTATCTGAATAAAAATAATTGTATACATAGTAACACACATTCTTTCGATATTCTAAAAAAAAAATGATATATTTCCTTTCCCTATATCTTTAATTATCAGGGAAAGAAATTAAAAGAAAAAAAATATATATGCATAGCAAAGGAAATTCATTCGATATTAGAAGAATAAGGAACTCTTTCGATATTCTGAAAATATTTTCCGATACTTCACAGATGGCTAATATCTAAATTTTCTATTATGTTATGAACCCTATCTGTACATATCAGGGAAATTAATTAAAAGAAAAAAATATATATATGCATAGCAAAGAAAAATTCTTTCGATACCAGAAGAACAGGGTACTCTTTCGATTATCTCAAAATATCGAACGATCATTCCGATATTTCACAAAAGGCTGATATCTAAATTCTTTCTGATGTTATGTACATATCAGGGAGAGTAATTAAATGAAAAAAAAAATAATATATATGCATAGCAAAGAAAAATTCTTTCGATACCAGAAGAACAGGGTACTCTTTCGATATTCACAAAATATCGAATGATCAACCGATATTTTACAGATGGCTGATATCTAAACTTTTTATTATCATATGAACCCCATCTGTACATATCAGGGAAAGTAATTAAAAGAAAAAAAATAATATATACGCATAGCAAAGGAAATTCATTCGATATAAGAAGAATAAGGAACTCTTTCGATATTCTAAAAATATTTTCCGATACCTCACAGATGGCTGATATCTAAATTTTTTATTATATTTTGAACCCTATCTGTACATATCAGGGAAATTAATTAAAAGAAAAAAATAATTTATATGCATAGCAAAGAAAAATTCTTATGATACCAGAAGCACAGGGTACTCTTTCGATATTCTCAAAATATCGAATGATCATTCCAATATTTCACAAATGGCTGATATCTAAATTTTTTATTATGTTATTAACACTATCTGTACACATCAGGGAAATCATTAAAAAGAAAAAAATAATATATATGCATAGCAAAGAAAAATTCTTTCGGTATCAGAGGAAAGGGGTACTCTTTTGATATTCAAAAATATCGAATGATCAACCGAAATTTCACAGATGGCTGATCTAAACTTTTTATTATCATATGAACCCCATCTGTACATATCAGGGACAGTAATTAAAAGAAAAAAAATAATATATACGCATAGCAAAGGAAATTCATTCGATATAAGAAGAATAAGGAACTCTTTCTATATTCTAAAAATATTTTCCGATACCTCACAGATGGCTGATATCTAAATTTTTTATTATATTTTGAACCCTATCTGTACATATCAGGGAAATTAATTAAAAGAAAAAAATAATTTATATGCATAGCAAAGAAAAATTCTTTCGATGCCAGAAGAACAGGGTACTCTTTCGATATTCTCAAAATATCGAATGATCATTCCGATATCTCACAAATGGCTGATATCTAAATTTTTTATTATGTTATGAACACTATCTATACACATCAGGGAAATAAGTAAAAAGATAAAAATAATATATATGCATAGCAAACGAAATTCTTTTGATACTGGAAGAACAGGGTACTCTTTCGATATTCTAAAAATATCGAATGATCAACCGATATTTCACAGATGGCTGATATCTAAATTTTTTATTATGTTATGAACCCTATCTGTACATATCAGGGAAATTTAATATTAATGGTTTTAGGTACTGGACTTGAATTTAATTTTATTTTGTTTTATAGATACAAAACCCTTTTATATGTCCAAGTTATCTTTTATTATTTATTTCTTTAACAAGTAGACGTTTCGACCCATGTGGTCATTCTCAATACATGTTTTTTATTTTATCATCATTCAGTTAGCTGAATTCAATCCGTAAAAATCTATATAACATTCAAAAAAGCAAACTCCAGATACACATAAAAACGGCTTAAGAAACATAATAAGTAAAAACATACTAAACTTTTTAAACAAAGATACAAATAAACCAACCTCTATAACTAACCAATTTTCTAAATTAATAAATAAAGATTTGAAGATTACAAAAACATTTTTCAACAATAATCCAGACCTATGCATAATCAAAACAGATAAAACTAAACAATTAGCAATAATTACAAAAACAGAATACAAACAAAAAATGCTCAATCTACTCAATAATAAAGATATCTACAAAAGTATTAGAAATAATCCTATGAACGACCTAAATCAAAAAGTTAATAAATACCTAGACAAACTAATGAAATGTAAATTTATAAATAAATCTCTAAAAACTAAATTAACTAACAACTACTATAACACACCCAGAATTCACGGCTACCTTAAAATACATAAAAAAGACCATCCACTCAGACCTATAGTGGATGGCACTAATAATCCAATAGATAAATTAGCAACTCATCTAAATAAGTCATTAAACCACTTTAATAATAGTAACGACTTTGACATAAAAAACGCAATAGAACTAAAAAACAAACTAAAAACATTAATCTAAAACCAGACCATATAATGTGTAGTCTTGACGTCATATCTATGTTCCCTAATATACCACTAAAAACAGCATATAAGATCATAAACGAAAACTGGGACAAAATAGAACCACACACTGAAATTAAAAGTAAAACAATATTATAATGCAATTGGGAAAAACCACAATGCAAAGCCTTATGTTTCAAAAAATACACCTACTTACCAGTCGACGTTTCGCCTATTCAGGCATTATCAAGACAACAAAATCAAAAAGGGGTTATGTGAATCGCATCTCGAAGAAAAAAGTGCAATACATCCCAACGATCAACAGCCCAAAACAGGCTCCAAACATGAGACAGCACCCTACCACCAAGACGTTCAACATACAACTGAACGAAAGTAATACACAACCAGCTGGGAAGGTTATAGCATCAGCTGATCCACAAAACATATCAAGTAATATTAGCCTATAAAATTTATACATATTAGCAAAGTTAGCCAAATTTTTCTTTTAAAATATTCAACGTTTCCGAATAATATTGGTTCAAATTTCTGCAATCTGTTTTATAATTTACTGAAATGTCAATCTTTTGTGCAATCTGCATGGCCTCGAACAACTTCCTTCTAGAGCCATCACTCTCTTTGTAAACAACTTTAGCATTCTCAAAATCAAATTGATGCTTACAAGTTTTGGTATGCTGGGCCAATGCTGTGTTAGGTTCCTTGCCACCAATATTTTTACAATCATATTGATGCTGATACATTCTTTTGTGCAACAATTGTGATGTTTCACCAGTGTATATTTTAGGGCATTGCAAACAGCTAATCTCATACACTACATCTGATTGTTGCTGTGTAAGTATTTTATCTTTCAATGGAGTGTAAAATTTACTCATCTTGTTTGTAATCTTATTCGCAAGCCTAATCTCGTAAACATCATACTCTTTAAATATATCTCTAACAATATATTTTGTAAAAAAATGTAAAAAATGTAAAAAATAATCACACATTAAACTATCTAGACATTACAATAATAAGAAATCCCCAAAACAACACCCTCATCACAAAATGGTATACAAAAGATATATCCTCACAACAACTGTTAAACTTCTACTCAAATCATCCAAAGCACCAAATCAAAAACACAGCACAAAACCTTATAAATAAAGCACTTAAACTAACCGATACAGAATACTTAAAAGAAACTAAAACAAAAATCTTCAACATCCTAGAAAGTAATGCTTTCCCTAAAAAGTTCATCAATAATTTATGGTATAAACAAATTAAATTAATAAATAATGTAAATGAAGATGAAAATGAACATATGAAGATAACTGATAACAGACCTAATAACAATAAATATAACCCAAAACCAATATTAAACAATCTAAACAAAAATAACAGTAATAGCATCTTAACAACTAAACCTACTCAAAATAAAATTACAAACTTTTTCCAAATAGAAAACAAAAAACACAGCCAATAAATAATACAACAACACATAATACGGATGAAACCACAATATCAGAAATAGTACCGGACAAAAAAATATATAAAACATTGACATACATAAAAGGACTGTCAGAAACAATAGCACCGACCTTTAGAATGTACGATATTCCTGAAATTAAATTCGCACACAAAACAACAAACCCTATTAAAAACATAATAAATAACCAAAAGGACAGAATCCTACTACTAGAAAACAAAAATGTAGTTTATAACATCAATTGTGAAAATTGTAACAAAAACTACATAGGACATACTAGTACACACCTTAAAAATAGATTTTATTACCAGAAAAACAGCTTAAAACCAACATGTAAAAGCAACACATCGCTATCTAACCACAGTAAAACACAACTACATACTTTTAATTTTAACAGACCTAAAATACTGCATAGGGAAAGCAATACAACAAAACGTAAATTCTTAGAAGCACTGTATATAACAGATAATTTAACTAATATAGTGAATGATAAAAAGGAGGGAGGAGATTTGTCAAAATACTACTCCTCCATTTTTTTAAGATTAAATGAACATAAAAATAAAAATAAACATTAACTTTACAGATAACCAATTTGCTTATATAAATAAAATAAACTCAACCTTTTAACACATCCATTTCTACTTCTTTATATTTTTTACCTATCGGATTAGCAGCTTTATAATAACAATAATTAAGGAATTTTGGGATATCTATAAAATAGAATAAAAAATAGTTTTCAATATATATTAATAGTAAGAATATGCTTGAATTATAATAGTTTTACTTTTGACATAGAAATAATAATTAATGTGAGACATAAAACAAAACAAACTATTGTTACTCAGAGAATCTAGACCGGACAAAGTCCTAGTTTTGCTTATTAGTTGCAATGACTGACTATGGGTGACCTCACCCAGCTTTCCTCCTCTTTCTGCATTTTAATATCGGTCTACAGGGAAAAAAATAAGGTATGTCTATCTGTGTACTATTGTGAGGATAGCAGTAATGTAATATTATATATAATATATTTATAAAAAAATGTTTTATAATGTTAATGTTTTGCTTTTTTGAATGTTATATAGATTTTTACGGATTGAATTCAGCTAACTGAATGATGATAAAATAAAAAACATGTATTGAGAATGTCCACATGGGTCGAAACGTCTACTTGTTAAAGAAATAAATAATAAAAGATAACTTGGACAAATAAAAGGGTTTTGTATCTATAAAACAAAATAAAATTAAATTCAAGTCCAGTACCTAAAACCATTAATATTAAATTTCCCTGATATGTACAGATAGGGTTCATAACATAATAAAAAATTTAGATATCAGCCATCTGTGAAATATCGGTTGATCATTCGATATTTATAGAATATCGAAAGAGTACCCTGTTCTTCCAGTACCAAAAGAATTTCGTTTGCTATGCATATATATTATTTTTATCTTTTTACTAATTTCCCTGATGTGTATAGATAGTGTTCATAACATAATAAAAAATTTAGATATCAGCCATTTGTGAGATATCGGAATGATCATTCGATATTTTGAGAATATCGAAAGAGTACCCTGTTCTTCTGGTATCGAAAGAATTTTTCTTTGCTATGCATATAAATTATTTTTTTCTTTTAATTACTTTCCCTGATATGTACAGATAGGGTTCAAAATATAATAAAAAATTTAGATATCAGCCATCTGTGAGGTATCGGAAAATATTTTTAGAATATCGAAAGAGTTCCTTATTCTTCTTATATCGAATGAATTTCCTTTGCTATGCGTATATATTATTTTTTTTCTTTTAATTACTTTCCCTGATATGTACAGATAGTGTTCATAACATAATAAAAAATTTAGATATCAGCCATTTGTGAAATATCGGTTGATCATTCGATATTTTGTGAATATCGAAAGAGTACCCTGTTCTTCTGGTATCGAAAGAATTTTTCTTTGCTATGCATATATATCATTTTTTTATTTTTATTTAATTACTCTCCCTGATATGTACATAACATCAGAAGGAATTTAGATATCAGCCTTTTGTGAAATATCGGAATGATCGTTCGATATTTTGAGAATATCGAAAGAGTACTCTGTTCTTCTGGTATCGAAAGAATTTTTCTTTGCTATGCATATATATATTTTTTTCTTTTAATTAATTTCCCTGATATGTACAGATAGGGTTCATAACATAATAGAAAATTTAGATATTAGCCATCTGTGAAGTATCGGAAAATATTTTTAGAATATCGAAAGAGTTCCTTATTCTTCTAATATCGAATGAATTTCCTTTGCTATGCATATATATTTTTTTTCTTTTAATTTCTTTCCCTGATAATTAAAGATGTTGGGAAAGGAAACACATCATTTTTTTTTTAGAATATCGAAAGAATGTGTGATACTATGTATAGAATTATTTTTATTCAGATAGGATTTGTTTGGATGAGCAAAAAAAAAAAGAAAAAAAGAAATGTCATTTTACTGTTTCGATATTCAGTTTTCCATACCGATATCGTTAAAATTTCGGAACAAAAGTAACGATACCAAAAATTCGGTATCGAAAAGAAAAGTATCGATACTGTACCCGGTTATATCGGTAGAACCCTAATGGTAGCACTAAAAGAATTACGATGGGAATGATACTAAACTGGTATCTTTGGGAAGTGTTAACAATAAATAGTGACTCTAAGGAGGATCGGAGAGAAACCGGGATTGTGATAAGGAAAACATTCACTGCCGGGGTACAACTGCGTCGGTGACAGTACTTGCAGATTCAGATTGAAGGGTAGATTATGTAATATATCATTGATTAGTGCATATACCCCAGCGAAGATGCAGAGGGAAAAACAAGAAGCTTTCTATGCCTAACTGGCCGATAAGATGCTTCAGTACGATACCAAGATTATAGTTGGTGTCTTCAATGCCCAAATTGCAAGGAAGAAATATAAAAACCCACCACTGTGCAGCATAGTAGGCACAAGACTAAAATGACAAAAGCTTCCGAACTACTGATTTCGCTGCTTCGAATGATATGGAGGTTATAATCACAATGTTCCCCCACAAATATTTACAAAAGAAAACATGGGAAGCCCAGGAGACAGGACTACAACTCCGCTGGACCTCATATAAGTGGAAAAGGGACACTCCTCATTCATAAAGGACGCCCGAAGCTTCAAAGGGCGGAATATTATTCTAACCACGTTCTGGTTCTGGCGAAATACAACCAATATCTGGAAAAGAAGAATAGGACATCGGAGGAAAAAACATTTAGATTTTAGACTTTAGGGACTGATGAAGATAGGTCCACGACAAAAATTCAATGAAAGACTCTAACATTGGGGCCAATATTGTACTGCGGAAGAACTAGGTGCCAGATCTACAAAGGTCAAGAAAGGTTGCTTAGTCAAGTAGAATCAATCAAGGTTACGACACTCTGGGGGTGAAAAGGCTAGAAGGAGGAACCCATGGTTTTGTGGGGAATGTGAGAGGGCCATGAGGAAAGAATGAGACACTAATAGAGATGCTCCAAAGTAAAACTCGCAGTAGATCCGATACATATTCTGCAAAAAGAAGAGATGCCAAAGAATAATGCGAGCTAAGAAAAGAGCATATGAGGCCAGAAAACTAGACGAGATGCAAGAACATTTCCAGGCACGAGAAAGCCGAGAGTTCTACGAGGGCTCTAAATCGCTGAGAACTACCTACCCAACAGACTGAAGTGTGCCTAGACCAATCCAGAAATCATACCGAGGCTGATTAAATCAAAGGTAGGTGGTTCCAATACTATGAGGAAATTTTGAATCCGGAGAGAAGCAGGATGTACCTGCATCTCCACCAGACGTACCGATCTAGCAATGATCAGGATATTGATGAGGAGGAACTAAGACCTGACAGAGAAGAAATAAGAGGAAGAGAAAGGTTCCTCCCTTGGCCTACCAGAGAATTCGAGAGCTATGACAGTCTCCCCCATTGTGATAAGAGTGAATATTTTCGTTCTATAAACATACTGAGTCCATAAAACAAAAAATTAAATTAAAAAAAGTGTTAAAATTTCGTGTTCTTATGGCTCCACGCTAAGACATACCTACTTAAAAACTGTCGAAAACTTATTAATTAATTATTATTTTTCGTTGCTTATTATTTAGGTGAATTTACATCATTTCCAGCTTTGCTTGAATAAATTGGCATCGGCTGGGCTACAGCTATGTTCTAAATTAAATTTAAAAAAAAAATGAACCGACAGCATTTAAAATATTAATCTTTGCACTCGGATTTCTTCGGACGTGCTTAAACAAATCCGCTAAAGAACACTATCGTAGTTCAAAACAACATGAATTCAATGACAATGGTGAAGCATATTTCCTAACTTTATTTCTGACAAGTTTAAAGAAACATTAAATATATTAGAAAAAAATAAATAAATTGATATAGATTCAATAACAGATCCTTATTATTCGAGCTTGGACTCTTGATTGTTTAAAAAATATATAAAATGCTAGGTAATATTTGTTTATTTATACAATTATATACATCTTTCTAGGAATAGAACCAGTAAATAAAACAGAAGCCTCAAGCCCTAAAATGAACAAACTTTTATAACCTAGGATAACAAGTGATAAAATTATTAAAAAATTAATTAACTAAACAATCAGATGAAAAATACAAATTTTTAAAACTTTCAAATTAGTGTCGTATTGATTTCTTACTCACTGCAATTCACATAAGGATCGATTAATCGATTGATTGAGTGAATCCAAGTTCAGTTAGGTTAGAGACCACATTGTTGTGCATCTAATTAAAAATGTCTTCTGCTGATGAACCATCAAAGTTTTGCCCGTATTGTTTGAAGAAGAATAAGCAATCAACATTGAACGTGGTACTGTATGGACTTTTTGCATATTTAAAATGTAACGATCCTTATTGCGAATACAATTTCGAAAATCATAGGATCGTTATTAAGTTTAAAAAATTTTATGCCTTCAGAGGTAACTGTGATGACAGCAATTCAAGAGCATAATAATGTAAGTAAGAGATTATTTTTTTTTTAAAATATAATATGTCCTCATGTCAGGGATCCAGGAATTTTTTTTGGGGGGGCAAAAAAAAATCAACAATAAATGCTTATATTTGTGGAATAAATTATTATGATTATTCAAGATAGTGCTTATATTGTTCCTTGCACTTATAATAAAACAGGATTTTTTTATCAAATTAACATTATACTTCTAAAAAATATTCAGTTTACTTCAGATTTTTCCTTGTCAAACTGGTGTTACTAATCAACATTTTCAATATAAATTTACTCTACACACATGGGATGCCCAGATGTTTTTTTTCACTAATTTTCCAAAAGTGGCTGTATTATTTTTTGATGGAATACTTCTTGTATGTAGCCTTGACATTTACATAAACTATAGATATATTTTTACTGTTTCAGGATGCTGAGATGTTTGGGTGTTTTTGGAAGATTGATCAGTGATGAATGATTTTCTGAAATCAGTATCAATTTGATGAACAATGCCTTGAAGATAAAATGAAACTCATCCCATTTTTGTTCTTAGTTTTCTTGTTTTCTTTTTCACTGTGATGCATCAATTGTTAATTGAAGGATGTAAAATATATTTATTCTACATTATAAGTTTATTATTTTGAGTGTTAACTAAAGTAATCAAGCATTGTTGTTCTGCTCCATCTCATAAAAAACACTTTGTTAAGAGTATGTCCACTCTGCTATTTTAATTTTGGTACATAAATAGAAGTCTTTTCATATTTTTTTTGTTTGCTTTTGCTATTACTTTTTTTCAATTGGTTAAATAATAATAAATTTGGTCAAAACATTATTTAGTTAAAAAAATTTTTATTGTGAACTTTAAAATTTACCAGAGAAACAAATCCTTGTAATTTAAATATTAGTATGAACCAAAGTCTATAGAGTTTTTTACATTGTTAACTGAAGTGAAAGAAATCAAGGAGCACCTCTTCAACTAATTATTATGTCATGGCTATTGTATTTTTTAATACTTATATTTGGCTTATATTTAATACTTTTATTTTTTAATAATTATATTTTTTCTATTTCTCAATATATAATTGTTCTTTAAAAAATCTTGTACAAGTGATTTTCCCCAAACTAGACATTTTGAGAGTTGATTATTCATTAAATAAAAGTTACTTATTCAGCATTGTTTTAAAAAGCCCTTTTTCTTAGTGGGTATGGAAAGGATAAAATGAACCGTGGAAAACAAACACTTTGTATTAAAGGATTTAACATTCATTGGTATCATATTGCAAAATCTATCTAAAAAAAATCATTATCGACAGGCTTTTAGAGATGTAATCTAGAAAAAGCCTTCTTCTTCATTCTCTTTGTGCCTTTCACCGTGGAGGTGCATTTCTTCTCTCCTATACTGAAAATGTAGTCAGACCATTGTGTTCTGGGTCTCCCTCTTTGGGGATTTCCTGTTGATCTGGCCTCAACGTATTTTCTTGGGTTCAGGTGTTTACTCATCCAGCAGAGATATCTCAACCATCTAAGTTGCTTTTTTTCAAGGATATCTTTTAGAGAGACAAACCCTAGATCCTCTCATTCCTGATTCCATACCTCCTAGTTCGGCCCACTATTTCAGGGGGTACCTCATTTCGGCAGCAGTAACTGCTGAAATGCTCTTATGATGATGGTACCCAGCTTTCTCTTCTGTATAGTAGGAGCGTATGTATGTAAACAGCTTTAAAGATATGTACCTTAACGTTTTTTGCTGCCGATGTGTTGCTTTTACATGTTGGTTTTAAGCTGTTTTTCTGGTAATAAAATCTATTTTTAAGGTGAGTACTAGTATGTCCTATGTAGTTTTTGTTACAATTTTCACAATTGATGTTATAAACTACATTTTTGTTTTCTAGTAGTGGGATTCTGTCCTTTTGGTTATTTATTATGTTTTTAATAGGGTTTGTTGTTTTGTGTGCGAATTTAATTTCAGGAATATCGTACATTCTAAAGGTCGGTGCTATTGTTTCTGACAGTCCTTTTATGTATGTCAATGTTTTATATATTGTTTTGTCCGGTACTATTTCTGATATTGTGGTTTCATCCGTATTATGTGTTGTTGTATTATTTATTGGCTGTGTTTTTTGTTTTCTATTTGGAAAAAGTTTGTAATTTTATTTTGAGTAGGTTTAGTTGTTAAGATGCAATTACTGTTATTTTTGTTAAGATTGTTTAATATTGGTTTTGGGTTATATTTATTGTTATTAGGTCTGTTATCAGTTATCTTCATATGTTCATTTTCATCTTCATTTAAATTATTTATTAATTTGATTTGTTTATACCATAAATTATTGATGAACTTTTTAGGGAAAGCATTACTTTCTAGGATGTTGAAGATTTTTGTTTTAGTTTCTTTTAAGTATTCTGTATCGGTTAGTTTAAGTGCTTTATTTATAAGGTTTTGTGCTGTGTTTTTGATTTGGTGCTTTGGATGATTTGAGTAGAAGTTTAACAGTTGTTGTGAGGATATATCTTTTTTATACCATTTTGTGGTATAAATTAATTAAATTAATTAATATCGGTCTACAGGGAAAAAAATAAGGTATGTCTATCTGTGTACTATTGTGAGGATAGCAGTAATGTAATATTTGTTATTTATATGCAGTGAATTTTTTGGATGATGCCATGTATGATGGTGTGACTGATAGGATAATTTTTAAGAAGATTCATGTATTCCATATATATTTATAAAAAAAATTTTTATAATGCTAAATTTTATAATGTTAATGTTTTGCTTTTTTGAATGTTATATAGATTTTTACGGATTGAATTCAGCTAACTGAATGATGATAAAATAAAAAATAAAAAACATGTATTGAGAATGACCACATGGGTCGAAACGTCTACTTGTTAAAGAAATAAATAATAAAAGATAACTTGGACAAATAAAAGGGTTTTGTATCTATAAAACAAAATAAAATTAAATTCAAGTCCAGTACCTAAAACCATTAATATTAAATGAACTACAGGTGAAACCCTAAGCACCTTATGAAAATGACACAGAATAAAGTAGAAGATCTTATCAAACAGTTCAGGAAAGAATTGATCTGCAACAGGGACCAGTTGAATGTAAGTCCTTACAATGGTGATATTGATAGTGATACCTTAAAATCGATTTTTGAATTACAATTAAAATTAATTAATGCAGAATGCAAACTGACTTACCTGAGACTATGTCTAGAACAAAGGATTATACCTAACCACTTACTTACACATATAATAGACATAGAAAACTGTTTTAATAAACAATACTTGAATAACACCAAACAAAATAATTTTTTCAACAAAATAGCACAAAAAATATTAATTTTAGATAAAAGACAAGCTTACTGGCTCATTAATAAAACCAAAAAACAAATACAAACCATTTTGGATCATATTAATAAAACTGATCAAGAGACACACTCATTTATAGTTGAAAATGCACCAAATGGAAAAATAAAATAAAAGATATTAAATTAACAAATACATACAAGAAATTAAATAAACCTAATAAATCCACCATAAAAAACCCATATAATACAAATAAAATCCCTACTATATATAAATCCACTATCTACCCTGATAATATCAATAAAAAAGATAAATCTTCACATGAATCCCTCAATATATTCAATTACTATGATAACTTATATAAAGAAAATAGAGTCATTAACCTAACCGCTCAAACAATACCTCATAATATTATAAATTTATTAAGTTTAGGAGACAATTTTAATTGCAATCCAGAATATAAAAAACCTAATATTTTCCAATTAATAGCTGACATAGAATCGATAATCAATTTTTTGGACACTCCAGATACACATAAAAACGGCTTAAGAAACATAATAAGTAAAAACATACTAAACTTTTTAAACAAAGATACAAATAAACCAACCTCTATAACTAACCAATTTTCTAAATTAATAAATAAAGATTTGAAGATTACAAAAACATTTTTCAACAATAATCCAGACCTATGCATAATCAAAACAGATAAAACTAAACAATTAGCAATAATTACAAAAACAGAATACAAACAAAAAATGCTCAATCTACTCAATAATAAAGATATCTACAAAAGTATTAGAAATAATCCTATGAACGACCTAAATCAAAAAGTTAATAAATACCTAGACAAACTAATGAAATATAAATTTATAAATAAATCTCTAAAAACTAAATTAACTAACAACTACTATAACACACCCAGAATTCACGGCTACCTTAAAATACATAAAAAAGACCATCCACTCAGACCTATAGTGGATGGCACTAATAATCCAATAGATAAATTAGCAACTCATCTAAATAAGTCATTAAACCACTTTAATAATAGTAACGACTTTGACATAAAAAACGCAATAGAACTAAAAAACAAACTAAAAACATTAATCTAAAACCAGACCATATAATGTGTAGTCTTGACGTCATATCTATGTTCCCTAATATACCACTAAAAACAGCATAGCAGTTGCTTTTACATGTTGGTTTTAAGCTGTTTTTCTGGTAATAAAATCTATTTTTAAGGTGAGTACTAGTATGTCCTATGTAGTTTTTGTTACAATTTTCACAATTGATGTTATAAACTACATTTTTGTTTTCTAGTAGTGGGATTCTGTCCTTTTGGTTATTTATTATGTTTTTAATAGGGTTTGTTGTTTTGTGTGCGAATTTAATTTCAGGAATATCGTACATTCTAAAGGTCGGTGCTATTGTTTCTGACAGTCCTTTTATGTATGTCAATGTTTTATATATTGTTTTGTCCGGTACTATTTCTGATATTGTGGTTTCATCCGTATTATGTGTTGTTGTATTATTTATTGGCTGTGTTTTTTGTTTTCTATTTGGAAAAAGTTTGTAATTTTATTTTGAGTAGGTTTAGTTGTTAAGATGCAATTACTGTTATTTTTGTTAAGATTGTTTAATATTGGTTTTGGGTTATATTTATTGTTATTAGGTCTGTTATCAGTTATCTTCATATGTTCATTTTCATCTTCATTTAAATTATTAATTAATTTGATTTGTTTATACCATAAATTATTGATGAACTTTTTAGGGAAAGCATTACTTTCTAGGATGTTGAAGATTTTTGTTTTAGTTTCTTTTAAGTATTCTGTATCGGTTAGTTTAAGTGCTTTATTTATAAGGTTTTGTGCTGTGTTTTTGATTTGGTGCTTTGGATGATTTGAGTAGAAGTTTAACAGTTGTTGTGAGGATATATCTTTTTTATACCATTTTGTGGTATAAATTAATTAAATTAATTAATATCGGTCTACAGGGAAAAAAATAAGGTATGTCTATCTGTGTACTATTGTGAGGATAGCAGTAATGTAATATTTGTTATTTATATGCAGTGAATTTTTTGGATGATGCCATGTATGATGGTGTGACTGATAGGATAATTTTTAAGAAGATTCATGTATTCCATATATATTTATAAAAAAATTTTTTATAATGCTAAATTTTATAATGTTAATGTTTTGCTTTTTTGAATGTTATATAGATTTTTACGGATTGAATTCAGCTAACTGAATGATGATAAAATAAAAAACATGTATTGAGAATGACCACATGGGTCGAAACGTCTACTTGTTAAAGAAATAAATAATAAAAGATAACTTGGACAAATAAAAGGGTTTTGTATCTGTAAAACAAGATAAAATTAAATTCAAGTCCAGTACCTAAAACCATTAATATTAAATTTCCCTGATATGTACAGATAGGGTTCATAACATAATAAAAAATTTAGATATCAGCCATCTGTGAAATATCGGTTGATCATTCGATATTTTTAGAATATCGAAAGAGTACCCTGTTCTTCCAGTATCAAAAGAATTTCGTTTGCTATGCATATATATTATTTTTATCTTTTTACTAATTTCCCTGATGTGTATAGATAGTGTTCATAACATAATAAAAAATTTAGATATCAGCCATTTGTGAGATATCGGAATGATCATTCGATATTTTGAGAATATCGAAAGAGTACCCTGTTCTTCTGGTATCGAAAGAATTTTTCTTTGCTATGCATATAAATTATTTTTTTCTTTTAATTAATTTCCCTGATATGTACAGATAGGGTTCAAAATATAATAAAAAATTTAGATATCAGCCATCTGTGAGGTATCGGAAAATATTTTTAGAATATAGAAAGAGTTCCTTATTCTTCTTATATCGAATGAATTTCCTTTGCTATGCGTATATATTATTTTTTTTCTTTTAATTACTTTCCCTGATATGTACAGATGGGATTCATATGATAATAAAAAGTTTAGATATCAGGCATCTGTGAAATATCGGTTGATCATTCGATATTTTGTGAATATCGAAAGAGTACCCTGTTCTTCTGGTATCGAAAGAATTTTTCTTTGCTATGCATATATATCATTTTTTTTTCATTTAATTACTCTCCCTGATATGTACATAACATCAGAAGGAATTTAGATATCAGCCTTTTGTGAAATATCGGAATGATCGTTCGATATTTTGAGAATATCGAAAGAGTACCCTGTTCTTCTGGTATCGAAAGAATTTTTCTTTGCTATGCATATATATATATTTTTTTCTTTTAATTAATTTCCCTGATATGTACAGATAGGGTTCATAACATAATAGAAAATTTAGATATTAGCCATCTGTGAAGTATCGGAAAATATTTTTAGAATATCGAAAGAGTTCCTTATTCTTCTAATATCGAATGAATTTCCTTTGCTATGCATATATATTTTTTTTCTTTTAATTTCTTTCCCTGATAATTAAAGATATAGGGAAAGGAAATACATCATTTTTTTTTTAGAATATCGAAAGAATGTGTGATACTATGTATAGAATTATTTTTATTCAGATAGGATTTGTTTGGATGAGCAAAAAAAAAAAGAAAAAAAGAAATGTCATTTTACTGTTTCGATATTCAGTTTTCCATACCGATATCGTTAAAATTTCGGAACAAAAGTATCGATACCAAAAATTCGGTATCGAAAAGAAAAGTATCGATACTGTACCCGGTTATATCGGTAGAACCCTAATGGTAGCACTAAAAGAATTACGATGGGAATGATACTAAACTGGTATCTTTGGGAAGTGTTAACAATAAATAGTGACTCTAAGGAGGATCGGAGAGAAACCGGGATTGTGATAAGGAAAACATTCACTGCCGGGGTACAACTGCGTCGGTGACAGTACTTGCAGATTCAGATTGAAGGGTAGATTATGTAATATATCATTGATTAGTGCATATACCCCAGCGAAGATGCAGAGGGAAAAACAAGAAGCTTTCTATGCCTAACTGGCCGATAAGATGCTTCAGTACGATACCAAGATTATAGTTGGTGTCTTCAATGCCCAAATTGCAAGGAAGAAATATAAAAACCCACCACTGTGCAGCATAGTAGGCACAAGACTAAAATGACAAAAGCTTCCGAACTACTGATTTCGCTGCTTCGAATGATATGGAGGTTATAATCACAATGTTCCCCCACAAATATTTACAAAAGAAAACATGGGAAGCCCAGGAGACAGGACTACAACTCCGCTGGACCTCATATAAGTGGAAAAGGGACACTCCTCATTCATAAAGGACGCCCGAAGCTTCAAAGGGCGGAATATTATTCTAACCACGTTCTGGTTCTGGCGAAATACAACCAATATCTGGAAAAGAAGAATAGGACATCGGAGGAAAAAACATTTAGATTTTAGACTTTAGGGACTGATGAAGATAGGTCCACGACAAAAATTCAATGAAAGACTCTAACATTGGGGCCAATATTGTACTGCGGAAGAACTAGGTGCCAGATCTACAAAGGTCAAGAAAGGTTGCTTAGTCAAGTAGAATCAATCAGGGTTACGACACTCTGGGGGTGAAAAGGCTAGAAGGAGGAACCCATGGTTTTGTGGGGAATGTGAGAGGGCCATGAGGAAAGAATGAGACACTAATAGAGATGCTCCAAAGTAAAACTCGCAGTAGATCCGATACATATTCTGCAAAAAGAAGAGATGCCAAAGAATAATGCGAGCTAAGAAAAGAGCATATGAGGCCAGAAAACTAGACGAGATGCAAGAACATTTCCAGGCACGAGAAAGCCGAGAGTTCTACGAGGGCTCTAAATCGCTGAGAACTACCTACCCAACAGACTGAAGTGTGCCTAGACCAATCCAGAAATCATACCGAGGCTGATTAAATCAAAGGTAGGTGGTTCCAATACTATGAGGAAATTTTGAATCCGGAGAGAAGCAGGATGTACCTGCATCTCCACCAGACGTACCGATCTAGCAATGATCAGGATATTGATGAGGAGGAACTAAGACCTGACAGAGAAGAAATAAGAGGAAGAGAAAGGTTCCTCCCTTGGCCTACCAGAGAATTCGAGAGCTATGACAGTCTCCCCCATTGTGATAAGAGTGAATATTTTCGTTCTATAAACATACTGAGTCCATAAAACAAAAAATTAAATTAAAAAAAGTGTTAAAATTTCGTGTTCTTATGGCTCCACGCTAAGACATACCTACTTAAAAACTGTCGAAAACTTATTAATTAATTATTATTTTTCGCTGCTTATTATTTAGGTGAATTTACATCATTTCCAGCTTTGCTTGAATAAATTGGCATCGGCTGGGCTACAGCTATGTTTTAAATTAAATTAAAAAAAAAAAATGAACCGACAGCATTTAAAATATTAATCTTTGCACTCGGATTTCTTCGGACGTGCTTAAACAAATCCGCTAAAGAACACTATCGTAGTTCAAAACAACATGAATTCAATGACAATGGTGAAGCATATTTCCTAACTTTATTTCTGACAAGTTTAAAGAAACATTAAATATATTAGAAAAAAATAAATAAATTGATATAGATTCATTAACAGATCCTTATTATTCGAGCTTGGACTCTTGATTGTTTAAAAAATATATAAAATGCTAGGTAATATTTGTTTATTTATACAATTATATACATCTTTCTAGGAATAGAACCAGTAAATAAAACAGAAGCCTCAAGCCCTAAAATGAACAAACTTTTATAACCTAGGATAACAAGTGATAAAATTATTAAAAAATTAATTAACTAAACAATCAGATGAAAAATACAAATTTTTAAAACTTTCAAATTAGTGTCGTATTGATTTCTTACTCACTGCAATTCACATAAGGATCGATTAATCGATTGATTGAGTGAATCCAAGTTCAGTTAGGTTAGAGACCACATTGTTGTGCATCTAATTAAAAATGTCTTCTGCTGATGAACCACCAAAGTTTTGCCCGTATTGTTTGAAGAAGAATAAGCAATCAAGATTGAACGTGGTACTGTATGGACTTTTTGCATATTTAAAATGTAACGATCCTTATTGCGAATACAATTTCGAAAATCATAGGATCGTTATTAAGTTTAAAAAATTTTATGCCTTCAGAGGTAACTGTGATGACAGCAATTCAAGAGCATAATAATGTAAGTAAGAGATTATTTTTTTTTTAAAATATATGTCCTCATGTCAGGGATCCAGGAATTTTTTTTGTGGGGCAAAAAAAAAAATCAACAATAAATGCTTATATTTGTGGAATAAATTATTATGATTATTCAAGATAGTGCTTATATTGTTCCTTGCACTTATAATAAAACAGGATTTTTTTATCAAATTAACATTATACTTCTAAAAAATATTCAGTTTACTTCAGATTTTTCCTTGTCAAACTGGTGTTACTAATCAACATTTTCAATATAAATTTACTCTGCACACATGGGATGCCCAGATGTTTTTTTTTCACTAATTTTCCAAAAGTGGCTGTATTATTTTTTGATGGAATACTTCTTGTATGTAGCCTTGACATTTACATAAACTATAGATATATTTTTACTGTTTCAGGATGCTGAGATGTTTGGGTGTTTTTGGAAGATTGATCAGTGATGAATGATTTTCTGAAATCAGTATCAATTTGATGAACAATGCCTTGAAGATAAAATGAAACTCATCCCATTTTTGTTCTTAGTTTTCTTGTTTTCTTTTTCACTGTGATGCATCAATTGTTAATTGAAGGATGTAAAATATATTTATTCTACATTATAAGTTTATTATTTTGAGTGTTAACTAAAGTAATCAAGCATTGTTGTTCTGCTCCATCTCATAAAAAACACTTTGTTAAGAGTATGTCCACTCTGCTATTTTAATTTTGGTACATAAATAGAAGTCTTTTCATATTTTTTTTGTTTGCTTTTGCTATTACTTTTTTTCAATTGGTTAAATAATAATAAATTTGGTCAAAACATTATTTAGTTAAAAAAATTTTTATTGTGAACTTTAAAATTTACCAGAGAAACAAATCCTTGTAATTTAAATATTAGTATGAACCAAAGTCTATAGAGTTTTTTACATTGTTAACTGAAGTGAAAGAAATCAAGGAGCACCTCTTCAACTAATTTTTATGTCATGGCTATTGTATTTTTTAATACTTATATTTGGCTTATATTTAA